>WYDI02007232.1:0-58652 GCA_009867235.2 Psittacus erithacus
TTACTGCAACTAAAATATATAATAAAAATACTCCTGGCTGTTCTGTGCATTTGAATCTACACACGACTGCTATGGCACATGAAAGCATCTCTATCTGTGTTGCTGCAGTGAAGAACTATAGGAGTAATGCTTGACTTTCTAGTCTAAGGTTAGATACAAGTGCAATTACCTCATCCTCCTTCATTTCGCCCACTGTTGCAATTCTGCTTAAGGAGAAGAAACAGGGAGGGCTGACATACCTGTTGCTCAGCACTGACAGATGTCTCTGCTATTATTACAAGCATAATCATAATTCAGTTGCTTGCAGCATGCTACTGTGCCTTATGCTGGATCTTATGAAGCTCCAGACACACTGAAAAAAAGCAGGTAAAAATATCAACTCTGTTTTGCAGATTGGTTGGTGTCAATTAATATCCAGGTTTTTTGGGTCAGTCTGAGCAACCTTCATTCATGTGTGTATAAATGCCAGATGCAGAGGACGCTCTGAGCGCAAAGCACTTCGACCTGGAAACAGAGGCTCCTGGTCACTGGGCTGTATGGGCAGTGTCGTCAAGCCTCTTGTTATTAGCCCTGTGCTCCCTGTGACCTTCCCTGTCTCTCTCCTGAGCACAGATGAGACTACAAAGGGAGGTCGGAGGCTTTCACATCACTCCCAGCCTCCGCTTGCTCTCTTGTGTTCAGCTGCAGGGTGAGTCAATTTGGGAGGGATATTAGAAAGCAGCCATTAAGGAAAAATTAAGTAGGTTACACGGTTGCGTAGGGTATAATGATCTGGATGAATTTAGTAGGGTCTCTTGGCAGCTGAGATGGTGAAGCTGCTTTAAAGGTTTGCTTGCTGCAGATTTAAAGCAGCAGTAACAGCCTCTGGTATGGGGGAGCAGAGGATGCCACAGAGGATGCTTTGTGAAACATGCTGAGGGGATGAAGCCCCCTTTAAAACACATTTTCACAACATATGGTCACATGTCATGTGCCACAACCCCACTATTTTGGGCACAAATGTGCAGGATAGAAAGCTGTGCTTTAGTCATACGCAGAGAAGAGAAGGCTCAGGGAGACCTTATAACAGTCTTCCGATACCTAAAGGGGCCAACAATAAACTGGAGAGGGACTTTTTACAAGGACAGGTAGTGACAAGAGGAGGGGGAATGGCTCCAAACTGCCAGAGGGGAGATTTAGATTAGATATTAGGAAGAAGTGAGGGTGCCTGTGAGGGTGGTGAGGCACCGGCACAGGGTGCCCAAAGAAGCAATGTGTGCCCCATCCCTGGAAGAGTTCAAGGCAAGGTTGGACAAGGCTTAAAGCAATTTGGACTTTACTGCATAGAGTTTAAAAGCAACACAGTGGAAGCAGTGAATGACATAATCAAATAACTCTTTAGAGTTGTCACTTTTAGAATTGAACAAGGTGAGTGCGTTACTAGCCAAAGAGGGTGAAACTGTTGCTACAGTCCTGCCCTTCCCTTTTTTCTCCTGTATTCATTATCTTATATCTTTATTTGTCTTCTTTTTAATTGAGTCCATGGCCACCTTTTCTTGTTAAAATGGGAATAAAATAGTGTTGTGGCTTAAGCCCAGACAGTAACTTAGAACCACACAGCCTCTCACTCACTTCCTCCCTTCTTCCCCGCCACTCCCAGAGGGATGGGGAAGAGATTAAAAGAATGTAAATCCCACTAGTTGAGATAAGAGCAGTCCAGTAACCAAGGTATAACACAAACCACTGCTGCTGCCACCAGTAATAATCATGATAAGGGGAATAACAAGGGGAGAGAATATAAAACTAAAAGGGAAAAAGGAAAACAATAAACACAAGTGATGCACAATGCAATTGATCATCACTCACTGACCCATACTCAGCCTGACTCAAGCAGCGATTTGGGCCTTCTGGGTAACTCCCCCCAGTTTCTATACTGGGCATGACGTGCTGTGGTATGGTATACCCTTTTGTCTAGTTTGGGTCAGGGGTGCTGTCTCTGCTTCCTCCTGGCTTTCCATGCCCTTCCTCACTGGCAGAGCATGAGACTAAAAGTCCTTGATAGGAGTAAACATCGCTTAGCAACAATTAAAAACATCAGTGTTTTCAGCGTTGTTCTCAGACTGAAGCTGAAAACACAGCACTGCAGCAGCTACAAAGAAGGAGAAAAATGACGTCCACAGGAGAAAGTAATTTCTAATGAACTTAGTGGGTGCTTAGAAAGGACTTTGGAGCAAGAGGTGTGGTTGGGATTTTGAACGAAGCATAGACATCGAAGCTGTCACAGTACTCTAACTGCTTTCCACTGAGAAATGGTCACCTTTCTATAGTCCTTCTTGTACCATTCAAGGCAATGCATGGTAAGGGTAACTGCTAAATTCATCTCTATCTTGTAAAGCTTAACTATGTGTCTTGGTACTAGTACTCCCTAGAAGTCTACATGGTAGCTTTAAACTATGAAAGGAAAAGTCTCTTAGGGCAAACTGAGCAAGGAGCAGCAGAATAAAATGTGCATATGTACAGCTTAGCTGCATTTGTTACCATGAGCATCTCTTGTTGCTATGGAGAGACAGGTTTTATATATGCACCAGCAAAATCGAGCAGTTCTGTGCCAAGATACCAATTGCTGTAGAGATTTCAAAGATGAGGAGGGCAGAAGTTTCTCTCCTGAATGGGAGATATTGAGGGACAGAGGACATTCATCTCCATTTGTCTATTTAGGGTTTGCTCAGCCATTTGAAATCACCAGATCTTCGTCACACCGAACGTAATTAACTCCGCCTGGAGTAATTATAATGAAGTCAACACAACACAGAATTCTCAGGTTTATGACATTAGGTAGCTATTGTGGTACTGATCTTTTTTAATTTGATAATATATTCCAGCAGATGCCGCGTATTAGGGCTCTTGTTTTCTGTCTCTTGGCATTGTCTAGCGAAACAAAAAAAGGCAAAAGGCAACATAGAAGACTGCCAGGAAAAGAAAGTATAAAAGCAGTAAAATACTACCTATGAAAAGGTAACAGTACATTGTCTCAGTGGGTACAGAGTATTCAGAAGCCACTGATTGCATCCTCTGATCTCATGAGATTTTATGTGGGATTTCTTGAAATGTGTTTTTCAGCTTTAAGGTTCCTATTTTGAAGCTTCCTTCACACTTTTAGAATAGAAAAGGTCACTTCTGAGACCAGAAAACTTCTTCAAAGTGATACCATGGTGAAGAATTTAAAACAGCAAAGTTTTCTGTCTGACCTGAAACATGTAGATTGAATCTCATCCACATTGTTCTTTATCACCTCTGATCTGTGATTAGGTAGGAAAATGCCTTTAACAACCAGCACAAGGAATGCCATTCAGCATTTCAGCAAGCAGCACAGGCGGTCTGATTTCCTGCCAGAGTCCTGCTCCAGCAAAACCAGCAGGCTCACAGCCTTCTGTCTTCCAACACTGCATCTTGTGGTCCCTTCTGCTACCAGCCTGAGCCATAGCTTGCTGAATTAATACCTGTGCTGGCCAAGTAAGCATGCCTAGAGCCACCTACAATGCAGGATATCCTAGCAAGAGTGTGGCACTATTGCATTACACTCTTCAATGCAATCTGCATCTAAGTTGCATGCATCCAACCCACTGAACCTCCACCAAGCCCTTTGGAAGGCTGTGTGCCTGGGGTGAAGCAGCTGCTGACAGAGCAGGGCAGTTCTGTATCTATGGCAGTCATTTGCTTATCAAAGCTGAAATTAACTTTTTTTTCCCCTGTTTTGCCAACGCCTTAATCTCACTCCTCTGCTCATTTACTCCATAGCAAACTCCCCTCCAAGGGAAGAACTAGCATCGCTAGGAGAAAGCAGGGAGTAACTGACAACAAAGGACCCTGTGCTCACTCCTGTTTTCCAGGAAAGATGGCAACCACCATTTTGATTAATACAGAGGCTCATCCAGGACACCTGAAGGTTTGGAACAAAGACAAAGTAAAAATAGATGTATGCTATCGATAGCTATCAGATTAAGATGTATATTTTCCTTATCAGTTTATCCAACTGACTACTGTGTTAAATATACCTGTGGTTTTCTGACATGTGTGAGCTGTCATCTCAGGTATGTATTTCAGTAGAATTATGAGTTCAATATTCAAAGCTGCTTTACTATAGTGTGCATCTGAATGCATACTTGAATAGGTAAAATTTTAATATAATATATTAATATATATATAATTAATAATATAATGTATAATTAATTTAACTCCACTGTAAGAAGCTGAATGGCAGCAAAGAGAAAACAAGAAGCAAATCCCAGAGCTGTCCTCATAAATCCCTCCAAACTCTGTAACAACTTTGAGGGCAGTCGGTGGTTACCTGATGTACATTTGACAGCTCAGTCTAACTCCCAGTGGACCACACTACTCCTAATAGATTTCCACAACTTTGGTTCCCAAACTGCAGTTCCTGCAATTCCCTATTCCCAGCACCACACCGGAGCATCCCTCCAGCTCCCTGCACCACAGCCCTGAGGTCAGCATTTCTCTATTGAATGATGTGAGTACCAGAGGGCAGGGGAGGAGAGCACTGCAGCTGCTCCCTACTGAAGGCACATCTATAGCACATGAGACAATCCTGTAGTGGGAAATACAGCACAAATGCAGGGTATACAGAAAACAACATCTAGCTCAAATAGAAGTTGTGGGCTTCATGCAGGAATTAGTGGGTGAAATCCTGTGTTATACAGGAGCTCAGACAAGATAAAGGGTTCTTTCTGGCCTTTGTATCCATAAATCTGTAACCTGGCACCTTGCTGGCAGCACAGCACCCTCCTGTAGCAAAGATTTCTCCTTGAAAAAAGATCTCAGGATCTTCTCTTGAGAGATCTTTTCTCAAGAGAAGTCTTGCGCAAGTAAGTCCAGTGCAAGAGCAAAGGCAGCCTAGGATTATCAGAAGATGCATTTTCCTAGGTAAAGAAAAGGCTCTAAATCAATATTAGCTTGATGTTTCTCATGGGAATTCCCCTTTCTCGTTCCCTACTCCCACCAAGTTTATCCAAGATATAATTAGATTTATTTAATTAAACCAGTATCTCTGTGGGAGTGGAATGACTCTGGGGATAATTTCTGGTGATGGGAAATGGAGACTTTCTCTGCTTCTCCTCATCCCAGACAAGCATCATAACTTGCTTTCATGAGAGAGCTTGTGAGTGATCTGATGCACTTACATCCAACTATTTGGATACGTGCTTCGTGTCAACCTATCACTCTTCCTCTAACTCATGATCTCCGAGGTCACCTTGACCTTCTGCCTTATCACAAAGGGAATTCTGCCTTACCATTATATGATTGACAGATCCTATCACAAAATGAACACAGATCCAGTCATAAATTTCTGGAACAAGTAGGGCCTTGTCACACAGAAGGTAAAAAGCATGTGGCAGAGGCACTTTAGCCATATGACAGGTACCATTTATGTGACAGGGGAAGAAATACCCTGGAAAGAGAAGCTATTGCATATAAAGGTGGCAAGAATTGCTTCCAGCCCACCAAAACAGCCTGCTTAACAGATGTCCAGCCCTTCCTTCTCAGGGTTGGACACCCTGATAGATGGCCAGCCATTGGGCCATAGCATGGAAGACTGGTTGGAAATCCAACCTGGCTGCTTCAAATGAGGCCCCTGAATGGCGAAGCACGTACAACACCAAGCCACGATGACTAAATACAACTCACTCAGTTAGTCTTGCATCTCACTTCCCTGACACAAAGCTCTGCTGAATACCTAGGGTGAGAAAAGGGGCTGTAGCGCAGCCAAGATTCTCACTTGATGCCCAATTAGCACCTTGACAACACGTAAACCAGTTTTACTACTGCTCCATGAGCAAGTCAGAAGTGTGGCCACAACTCTGTGCTTGGCCTTGGTGCCCTCCTGGCCACCAGGTTCCCCGGACACTGAAAGAAGCCGCTGAAGGAAGAGGACAGCAGCGCAGTAATGAGGAAGAGGAGGCAGCTGCAGGTCCCTGCTGCTGGGGAAGGCAGTGCAGGTGTGGAGCTCTGGAAAGAAGGAGGTATGATCCACCCTACTCCAAAATGCATTTTCAGAACTGACTGGGTTAATCTCCCATGGAAGCCATGTCCTGAAACCAGGCAATGTAAAGGAGGAATTACAGTTGTTGGGAGCATGAAAGAAGGGGGAAAGGAAGACACTCTTTGACACATTAGAGTGTATATCTTTCTCTCAGACACACAATTAGTATCATAACCTTCACTATAAATAATAGTAACACACACTTGACTAACGCTTTAGAAACTCAACAGAGCATTTCCCTCCATGAAGCTTTCACACCCTCCCCATGGCCACACTGCTTGACCCTTCTCCATACACAAGAAATCACAGCTTCGCAAGACCTGCAGGAATACACCGAGACCAGGACCAACCTGGAGCTCAGTGAAACAAGACCTTTACGCCAGTTGTGTTTAAAAACCACAGGTGACAAAAATGCAGGAATATTATATGTCACTTTCTGTAATCTCTCTTGACTTGGGCACTTGCACTGAGGCCCTCAGTGGAAGTTCAGCACCTTGCCTCTGAAGCACACTGCATTATTCAGCAGTCACCAAAAAGCAGGGGAGAGAAAAACAGTGCTCTTGCTTCCAAGGCAGGGTCAGGTCACCACTTGAAAAATCACCGCTGCATTAACAGGAGTGCAGACAGGAGAAAAGCTGTGCCCAAAGTTATAACAGAAAGAGCAGCTCAGCCCAGTAGAAAGCACTCAGGAATAGCTCAGAAGCTCCCACTGTCATTCAGGTGCATTTCAGAGTATGAATTAATTAGCAGGCAAGAACCAAGTCTCTCATCGGCAGTTCTCAATGTGGAAGCGCTGTCACTGCGGCTGAGAAAGTGACTCAGAAATAAAAATAAGAAGAGAGAACTGCCACAATACCCAGCTCCCCTCCAACACCAACCCATGAAGCCACACAGACAGCAAATCCTGCTTTTCAATGAGATCGGTCACATACCATCGTGTAACTAATATCATGTCATATCGCTTCAGACCGCACTCTGTTGTACACCTAAGTGGCAGAGCATCTCTTAATATAACGCGGAGTGGGACAACTGCAGGAAGAAAAGATGCTGACTGATGGATTGCATGCCCGCTACCAATTTAGGGAGTGATTATCCAAACTGATCCGTATTTTTATTTTTAATAAGATTATATTTCCCTCTGTCTTCACCCTCCTCCACATTCTTCCCTGCAGCTCAGAGGCTTTTTTCCCTTAATGCACCAAGCAGATACAAAGGATGATATTTTTCTGCCCACATTTCTCTTGCAAGAACCCTGCAACCTTGCTCTTAATGAGGAGGAGTTTTAATAGGAGGACAGAGAGGTGAAATTGGCTAACAGAGGGAAAAAAAAAAAAGAACCAGATAAGGAAAAGATCAGGTTTCCATGGAAACAGAGCCACATCCTATAATATTCCTAACTGTATGCATTTATTTATTTATTTCAGCTACACCCATTTCTAAGCAATAGGTTAAAAAAACAGTCCAGGAATTCAGAGTGGAAAAAGCTGGTTTTAAACAGGGGTCCAGCCCTTCAGCTGCTGTCAGTGAGCACAGCTGAGCTGAAGGCAGCATGGCTTATGGCACCAGCATGGTTTACACCACTTCAAGGTTATATCCCATGTGCCCCACGGAGAACTGGAATGCATGAATATGAACTCTGGGACAAGGGGTTAATAATCATAGGGTTGTATGGAGGTTGCATGCAACTGCCCTCTTTTGAGGTGGCTCTTCAGACAAGGGTTTTTACATAGATTCCCTATTTGTATGAGGAGGGACAGGGAAGGTATGGACCTCAGCGCGCAAGCTGAAGGGCAGCAGGGCAGCCTGGCTAGCCACAAGGAAGATAACACAGTGTTAAGTTGGCTTATACCTCCATTTTCCATCCTAACCCTAAAATACCTTTGAAGAAGGAGGAAAAAATGTTCTTATGATTTCAAAGACATGTTGATGGAACGTACTTTCAGTTACATATAACCAGTTAGATAATTATTTCTCCCTATAACGCATTTCTCCGAAGCATTTAATGGCATGACAGGATCTTTCATAAGGAGCAGTGTATTTCAGTGTTACCTGGCAGTCACTGAGCACTGCATTCGACAGATGCACTCAGAAGAGACTCCGGAAGCTGCAGAGCCGGGCCGACATGTTCAGCAGGGTTTTACATTTCCTTCTGCAGGCCTGAAATAAAGACAAAACCCAGTTTTGCTTGACTCAAACATGGCCAAACTCTGACACCAGAACTGCTTCCCAGCACCTGCATTTGAGACCATGAAACAGATCTCACACCGCATGCAGAGCTTTTGCAGGGGAACTTTCTTTCCCCAGTGAGCTCAAGCTTAAGCCCAGATCTGCTCAGAAAGTTGATTTTTGGAGCCTTGGAAACCTAGCTCCAGATCTAAATTATCTGACCTCAGCCTGTCTCCTGGGTTTGTAGGAACTATTTGAGCACCTGAAGGTAGGAGGGAGTGATGCAGTGTAAGGGATGCTGACCTTTAGGATGCACAAAGAGCAGGAATCTTTCTCTTCACATCCAGGCTGGTGCATGGGGAGCATAGGGAGATCAGGAGCCTCATTTGGTCTTTTTCTTCACCCTAATTCATCTGGTGGAACTTGGAGAGATAGTTTGATCTGAAAAAAAAAGAAGGAATATAAAAGACTTTTGACTTATCTCCTCAAAAAGGAGGAAAAGTGATTTCTTAGAGCTCCATAAGACAGAAACACACAGCCAGGGAAGGGTATGCACCCTCGTGCTGTCACTTCAGGTCTTTCTATTCTTGAGCATCACAACTCACCCTACCACAGTGATGGCTTGCCTGTCACTGCAGAAATGACCCGAGGAAAGCATTTGGTAATGCCGCAGTGATGGTGGTGTTTGCTGGGGAGGCCAAAGCAGCCTCAGTGGGGAGACACCTCACACTAGAAATCAAAGGGCTTGTAGGAACATTGCAAGCCACCACCTCAGCCACAAACAGGCAGGACTCACTTCTGTTCTGGCCACTTCCTCCCTGTGATCAAAGGCAGCAAAGAATTCCCTCCTGCAGAAGAGGCGTGTGAAGGATTTGCCGTTGACCGACTGCCTCAGCCGCCATCTCCTGTTCTGCATTTCATCACTTCAGGGGGGAAGGAGGGAAACAGGGAGAGAGAGGAAATCCTGAGGAAACCCTGCCCAGAGCACCCTCTCATTAAAACTTCGGATTTTCACTGTAAAACTGCGTTCTTTGTTTAAAACCATAACAACATTTACCAAGCGGTGAAAAGGTTTACAGGAGAATAGCAATATTAAACCAACAATAAGATGTCTCATCCCGAGTCGCACGGTGTTATTCTGCTGCACAAAGCTGTATTTTTAATTTGATCAAGCTCTTATCAGATTTCTATTTTAGTTCAACTCCAGTCAGTAATTTCTTTCCACTTTACTAAACATTTCATGCAGCTTTAGTCTGTAACAGGCTACCACCAATGTCCCTCAATAAGCCATGAGAACTTGCTGGATTATCCCAAGTTCCCTTCGAAGCCAAGGAACCATGGAAAGATAGGTGCTGTTGGTGTCACCTGAGGTGTTCTTCTTGATTTTACTTTTCAGGTCTCTCTGTCTATAGGCGGCTATTCATCATAACAATCTCTGCTCACCAGCAGCTGAAGTAGATGTGATTATATTCTTAATAGCAGTACCTGCCTGAATTCTAACAAATGTATTTTACAATGACACTTTTTTTATATCTATTATCAAACTAAGATTCCTACAGCAATTAAGGAACTAGAAGCAAAACCAATTTTTTAAGCATTAGGAAATTAAGTACATTCTTTTTCTTAATGAAAACATGTTAGACTTGCCGTAAGCTACCTTGAAAAAGCGATTGTTTCTAATATCCTAATTCTCCTCTTCAGGAGCTCTGTTGAGATTATACTGCACAACATTCTCCTCATTATAATGAATCTTTGGTTGGTTCAGATTTGTGGTTTCTCCAGCTCTGGGCACCTGAGACCACTCCTAATGCACATGCAGTCACTGTTTTGGTGAGGAGCTCCAAATACCTGGACTGCTTTGGGTGATGGCAGTACAAATATCTATCAACCACATAAACCTCTTGGCATCACTTATCCAGCCATGGCTTCATGGATCCAAAACAGGAGGGAGAATTCAAATAACAGAGTTTACCTTCAAACTCCTTGACTCTTTGCACTGAGAACACAACAGAAACATGGCAGAACAAGCAGGATTTTTGTGGCACAAGCCTGGTGACTATTTCACCCCTTTTGGACAAGGATTATTGGTGCGAAAGCATTTGCTGAAACCAGTGTTTGCCAAGCTTGAGAAAGGGCAAGTGACAGCTGCATTCTCTATGCCTAAATGTTAGGGTTACTTGCTTTCAAGGGCTTCAAGTACAGCATTGCCAAGAGAACTCTACTTTTTTGTTGCTGTCAGCAGGTCATCAGTATCTCCTCTCAGGCCTTGCTAACCAGCAGTCAGACAGATGGGTTACATCTATTCAGCTCTTACCAGGTCTATCCAAATATTCTCAAGTGGTTCCAAGGGAAGTTCAAAACCTGGTTGATATTTGTGAATCCTAGAGAGCTACAGATCTGCTGGAGCTTGAAATTATTCATTTTGACATGTCTATTGTCATACAATGCTACACTGCTCAATAGCTAAGTAGTAAGCACTGACAATGCAAGTTCAAGAATAAATCCCTTTGTAGCACTTAAAATACAGCTTTATCTGTTCTTTCACAAGTTACTAATCTTTGTTTTTACCACGAACACTTCCATTAGAACAGGATATCTCCCATTCTTATGATGCATGTGGATATTTGGGAAGCTCTCTAGTAAAGGTATGGTTTCCTTATGGTACAGAATTTCAATTTATCACTTGCAAAAATGACTCCCAGAGCAGAATTCTGTCCCATCCCCCTGCTTAAATGTTCAAAATGACCTCATGGCAATGTGGACTATACCAATGTCAGGAAAGAAAATTCTGGCAGGGTCCTCCACCAGCATTCCACGGGTATCTGTGCTTGTAGGTAACAGAGATACACACCAAGGACATCAACGATTAGTCAAAGTCAGTCATTACAGCAAAGTCAATTGAGATGGTTCTGACTTCTGTCATCATTATGGGTATATTTAAGTGCAAGCAGTCAACTCCCATGGAAGGCGACAACGTCTCTGAACAGGTTTCAGAAGGGCATTCTGCATATTCATGCTCCACAGTGGCAGTGCATTGGCATGTGGATCTTCCAAAGTCATGTAAATCATTCATGTCTTGCTTGCTAATTTGAAAGAATGTCCACTGGCTCCCTCTGCTTCTCTGCTCATCTCCATAGATGTGACATCTATTCTCCAAACCCTCAATAAAAACACTGTCTGTATTGTAAGCTGCACAATAATTCAGCAGCTCAAGTAAATAAAAACAGATGTACAAGTGAAATGGCATCCAATTTCATTCCACCAGCCACCTTGGAAAAGCAACTCATGCAGAAAGATTATTGCACATGAAAAGACTTGAGTTATATAGATAAAGATTTAGTGACTCAGATTTAGTGATAGTTATCAAGCCGCTTAAGCACTACCAGGTAATCACTGTTGGTCAGGTGCCTGGAGCTGTCACTTTTCCCAGTGGGTCCATGCCAGAGAACGGAAATGGGAAGGCAATTGGCTCTTCTTCCCTGTGCTTTTCTGTTCCTCCTGTGCAGGTGTTTGAAAAGTATTGCATAGGAGCAAATTCTCACGTTTTGGGTCTGCAAGAAGGCATTGTTTGATTTCTTTGAAGTGTGAAAAATCCTTCCCAAGAAAAGGCATCCCCTGGAATTTTTTCCTGACTGCTTTTTAGTGTCTTCCTAGATAGAAATAGAGCTTTCCCTTTTCTAGGTTCTCTTTTATCATGCTTTTTATCCTCCCTTGCAAGTGGGTTGTGGGTTTCCCTATTAACCTATTCATCAAGGGCCTTTTCAAACCAGTGTCTCTCTCCTGGATCAGCACTGGCCATGAGCTGGATCCAGGACTGGCATAGCAGATTATGGAACGCATGAGTCACTGTCCTGCCAGGCAGCACGGCAAGAACCCCATTAATACATCTTGATCATACTCATAGAAACCTATTCCAGTTTTCCTTTCCTGTCTTAATACGCCACTCTGGTTTTTACTGCTTGCTGCTTTCCTTTCTGCCTTAGGGAATTATCTTATTCTGACTGTTCTTATAATTATTGAACACCCGCGGCGTTCAGTTTGAAGATTTTGGTAAGAGGGTTAGCTATCACTACTCAAACCAAGCCATGCGCATTTTGGCAGCCTTCTTCCTCAGGGGAAGTGATAGCTCAGAACATGGCCAACATCATAAATTTCAGGCTCACCTCACAGCCACTACCTTTTCTGCTTTGGAGCAAGTGCTGTTACCATCTCAGAGCTGTCGTGGCTGGGGAATGGGATCAACTCATCTAGTCTCCCTTCAAACTCCCTGTGAAATGTCAGCATCCATAACTTCCTCAAGGACAGAGCTGCACAAAGGCGCTGCTGCATGAGCACTCATCCACCATGGCTTGTTTGTTTTAACCCTGGCTCTTGCTAGCCCTGCTCCTTGCACCTTGGCTCTCCCACTGCACAAACAACATACAGTCCATTTTTATCTGCCTTATCCATGCCTTTCAAGAGTCTGTCATCTCTGTTCCAGACTGAGGAGTCCTAGTTTATTTAGTCACTGCATATCTTTAACCACCTACCCCCATTGCCTCTGAATCCTTTCTAGTTCCACTACGTTTTTCCTGAGACAAGGAGATGAGAAATGCATATTGTATTAAAAACAGGAGTGAACCAAGGCTATTTTCTGTTTTGTTCCCTAATACATTCTTGGCAATTCCTAATATTTTATTTGTTTTTCCATCAAAAAATTAGCATTTCTACCAAAAAATGAGCTTATGTTTTGCAGGATCTGCCAGAACGCCGAGGTCTTGCTGCTGGGGAATAGCAGTTAGCTCAGAGTCCATAAACATGACGTGCTTAAGTCTCATGATCAGTCCATAAGCCTGATGTGGTTTTTTTTCCCACATATACACATCATTTCACAGCCTGCAGTGTGGAAGCTACAGCAGAAGTAACATGAGAGCCACTGTATTTTTAACCTTTCATTTCTTAGCTGTGCACTTACAGCATCCTGGATGGAACCAGAAGCCAGGGCGGCTGCCCTCTGGCTCCATCTCCAAAACCAAATGGACTAAATTCAACTATGGATTTACAGTAATCCGTACAGTAATCCTGGGATAAGGCCACAAATACGGTGTTGGGACAATTCACATCCCACCTCCTCTCTCACAGGCAGGACATGGTGAGCAGATTCCACCCACATACCACCAGTACCAGAGGGCTCCCCAGTTCCTGTGTGGGAGATATGACTTAAACACTGTGTTTTGTCTCAAGAAGAGCTTACAGTCTTAGGAGACAAAGGAAGAAGGGGAAGAAGCATGGGGGGTGAAGTGACCTTCAAAGGATATACAGCATGCCAGAGCAAAACCAGGAGAGGCAGCTCCACCTTAAGCCATATAGGAATCATTTTAGTTCGTGTCAGAACCACAGGCTTGGAAAAAGAATGGAAACTTTGCCTATAACCAATAGAAATGAGGCTAGAAAATCTGGGACAGAAGTATAAATATTTGAGGTACCCTTTGCTTTTCATGTTCTTTTCCTTTTTTTTTTCTTTTTCACTTTTTTCTTGCCTCATCCCTTCCTCGTCCTCCCCCATCTCAGCATCCTCAGCAAAGCCCCTGTACCAAACAACTCTGAGCAGAGCCGTGGCAAAACTTCACAGCATGCAGGAGCCAAGGAAACACCTCCATTCCAAACTGCGTGCACGCCTAAGCGGGCTCGAGGTGTCATCTCAGGCTGTTGAATAAAGTACGTGCTCACAAGAGTGAATCAAAGCCTTTTAAATGAATTGGTTTGTTTTTGCTCACTGCCTGGTAGGCGCACCTGTGCTCCTGCTCAGCTCCAGATGATATACATCTTTGTTTTCCTGTTTAATATTCAGCACATAAGACACACACAGAGAGAAAAGTAAAAACAAAAGGGGGAAAACAGGAAAAGAAAATAGATTTTATTTGAAAAGTCACTTCAGAATTAAATCTGAAGGGTAAGGTGATGCACACAGGAGCCTGAAAACACTGGTCAATTACTCATGATGCCTGCATAATAAATGAAACCAGTGGGAAGGGGATAGGAGCACTGAAGACTAGGGAAAGTGGCTGCATCTCATACACTGCCAATGGGATCACAGTGTCCATAACATGAGCAGGTGTCAAGGTGATCATTGGAATCTAATAGGGAAAAGGATTCTTGTCTTGCATGACTAGAGCACACTTCACCCAAGTTGCAACTGAAATATATTGTAGCTTCTGTTGTCCTGATACAGGTGAATGTGCATAAAAGACCATAAACATAGTCAGCAACCTCACAGACATCTTGGTAAAACAAGACGCCATCCTACAGAGTGAAAGCAATAACAACTGGAGAGGGGAGGGAAGGATCTCTGCAAACACAGAACTACTGAATCCTTTTTTCCTCTTTTCATTTGCTGGTGGGCAGTGTCAGGAATCAAACCAAACCGTCCTGTTCGAGGCAGCTCCTGCTAGATATGAGCAGTGAACTTGCCCTGCCCTCCAAGACAAAAGTTTAACAAAATGAAATGGAAGCTGCTGCTAAGAGCACAAGCTGTTAGAGCAAACCAAACTGGAGCTGCAGAGCTTGTTTTTCCCTGTATATCACTACAGTATTTTGCAGTGATGGCTTCATACCCTGAGGCCCTTCAGCAATGGAGGGAGGCATCCTGATTTTTTACTGTTGTCTTCAGCAAAGCCCTTCTCTAAATACAATCTAGAAGTTCGGTTGGTTTACTGAAGAGTTTAGTAAACTATTTGCAGCATTGTAAGATCCTTCAAAAGCCTTACATGAGAACAAGCTTTTTAGGCTTTGATTCCCTCTAACCACCACACTGAAAGCCCAAGTCTAACAGCAGGGCAAGTGTAGGTGACAGTGGCACACGTGAGAAATCTGTCCAGAGACAAAGGAAAAGAATTACTGCAGTTGCAGGTCTTTGCTTTGACACACGTCAAGATTTAAGTTAATTAGTCCTGACATATCCCAGTCCTAAATATCATACCAAATCACTACTGCCAATTTTTATGTTCCTTTCCTGGGCCCATGGATGAGTGCCTATCCCCATCTCCTTCAGCATCCTATGCCTTTCCGTGTGCTCACTTTACAAGCAAAGGGCTGGGTGACAGCCATGGAGCTAGTTAAACTAAGTACAGAGGGCAAAGGAAATGTGACTGAGCCATACTCTACATTAAAAGCAGGTCATGTTTTGGACAGTATAAAGGTACAAAAATTCAGATGGGATGGAGCTATCAGTGCTCATTAGGAAATGAACTGCACCTGAAGCTCTGCCGTTCAGCAGTGTGCTGTGCTGAAATGGAAATCACTAATTATAAAGCTGCCTTATAAGCTAGTAGAATAGAAGTCACCAGCATCCTTTTTACATTGAGATGGTAAGTAGGTTGGTAACACACACTTGGTGTTGTGGTTCAAGCCCAGTCAGCCACTCACTCACTCACTCCCCTCCCTTCTTCCCCCCACTCCCAGAAGGATGGGATGGAGAATGGAAAGAATGTGACTCCCATGGGCTGAGATAAGAACAGTCCGGTAACTAAGGTATAACACAGACCACTGCTGCTGCCATCAATAATAATAATGATAAGGGCAATAACAAGAGAAGAGAACACAACCGCTCACCATCCACTGCCCGATACCCATCCTGACCCAAGCAGTGATCTCATCCTTCCTGGTAACTGCCCCCAGTTTATATACTGGGCATGACGTGCTGTGGTATGGAATACCTCTTTGGTCAGTTTGGGCCAGATGTCCTGTCTCTGCTTCCTCCCGGCTTCCCCTCCTCCCTGGCAGAGCATGAGACTCAGAAAGCCCTTGATCAGAGTAAACATTACTGAGCAGCAACTAAAGACATTGCTGTTATCAGTGCTGTTCCCAGGCTGAAAGTCAAAAACACAGCACTGCACCAGCTGCTAAGAAGGAGAAAAATGACTGCTACTGCTGAACCCAGGACACATGGTGACAGTTGACCATTATATTGTTGCCCACTAATGAAAGGAGCCTTTCATCAAGGAAGGGCATTCAGCCTTTGGGAAGTCACCTTCCATAGATACATCGTGTTCTCCCCACAAAAACCTGGCATGAAAGCTAGTGCTGGCCCAAAAAAAATTAGAGTACAGTAACAAAATATGGGGTCAGAGATGAGAGAGTGCATAGCAAGGCTTTTCTCACTGACAAAGTAAAAGCTTCAATACTTCACTTCAGGGAGCAGAGGCCAACAGAAGTACATCCTCTCTTTATCACTTCAGTGGGCAGAGGCATTATTAAGGTCACTGAGGTGTAAGGATGGGAAGCTAGAGGCCTGAAACCATGTCCCTGTGTACTTAAACACGCAGGCTTTTAAGACAGTACCAGCAGGCAACAGCTGTTTTAAATTACATGTATGAAAAAGGGAGAACTGGGAAGCAATTATTTAAAGAGAGACATAAGATGAACCCAAAACAGGAAAGCCCCTTCCACCTTGGAGCTATATGTGAAGATACATTTCATGCGTCTCCAAGTCTGCTCATGACGTTATGTGACAATTTCTAAGGGAATCTGGAAGTAATTGCTTTGGCTTTGGTGGTGACAGAGCATCTGGTAGTGTCCAGCTGAAATTTCCTCCTTTCTGCTTTCTCACTGTCTCTGGCAATGTGGTTCAGTTGTTGCCATACTTGTCCTATGATGCCCGTATTTCTGGCTCTCACAGTATTAACAGGAACACACACAACACTCAATTAAAAAACCAACAAAACTTCAAACCCTGTTGAGAAGCCTTCATTAAAATTCTATTAATATCTGTTTGTCTCACACTGTGAATAAATTGTTAACACTTCCATGTTCTTCCAAACAAAGCCAAAAATAAAGCAGTATCTTTCTGAAAAACGCTTGACACGTACAAGAACAGCCAAGATCCTGATGAAGCGCGCTGCATTTTCACTGAGGGGTCTGCTACTGAATATTCTGGCATCTTAAGATGTTCATCTAAACAGTGCTGTGACAACGGATGCGACATTTCACAATTCAGTTGGGATCTGCCTACGCGAGATACAGATACTGAGAAAAGGGGGACAGATGAAAAAAATGAAGCAGCTCTTCAGGCCCCTGTCTTTCTCTACTCATGAGCATCTCCATAACCCCTGGTGCAAGATCATGAAGTTCCAGATAGGCTGAAAAACAATCCAGACTTTGTGAGCTTTGGTGTGTTTAAAAGCTTTCTCCTTTCTCAGCTCTCCCTCATGGGCAGCACAACTTCTGCCCCTGGGCTAGGGTAGAGCATAAAGGGAACCCAAGTGGCATTTCCTAGCAGTGCTGCCTTGTGCCTTCACAGTTTCGCTGAAGAACATGAAAACATTCTCAAATCAAGTACATAGTGGTTCCTTTGGAAAGGTTAATCTAAGCAGGAGAAAAGGAATACTGGCCAGGTGACCCCGAGGTCAGGACTTACATTTCACATCAGGCTTAAAATTCTTCACAGACGTCTGTAGCTTAAAAGAGAGCCTTGCTGCAGTTTGAGCTGTTCAAGAGGCAACGCAATGCGGAAGTCCACGCAAGTATTTCATTGTTCCAGAGAAGTATTGCTCTGCTAGGAAAAATCAGAGCCATTTGGCCTTAGCTAAGCAACCCTTATCCTTTCCCAGCTCTTTTGTATCTCCAATCTTCTTCATTTGTCCTGTTATCGCTTAGGAAAAGCTCTTTGCTGTGTTTTTCCCCTTATCCCTCTCTTCTCTCTTCTTTTCTGCTCCACAGCAGTTGCTAGTTTAGCATTTGTGGTGTTACCAGCTTAGCCTGTGGTACAAAACTGCTCCAAGAGGCTTTTATGTGTTCTCTCAGTAAATCTGACTGGATCTGAAGTCTGATTATTTGTAAGGCTCAGAAGCTCTGGTATGGAAAGATCCTATTCAAGCCCCCGTACTTCACTCTGCTCCAAGCCTCTGGCGCAGTGGTCTGGCAAACTTGAGATCAGCACTGGAAACTACAGGGCTAAACCCAAGAAACTTTTTGCCAGAGACCAACATGAACCCTTCCAGGATATAGACTTTTGGCCTTTACACTAACCTGAAAAATATGCTCTTTCATGATACTGACCTTTACAATTTAGATCGCCAGTAGGACTTTGCCATCAGGCTAGGAAAAACGTTACCTAACTGCTTGCCTGGTTTAAATTGACCTGAAACTTCAAACATAGAGTCTGTCAAGGGTTTGTGAACAGGCTAACACAATGGAAGGAAAGCAAAAGATCTCGCCATACACGGTTTGCCCCACCTGACTCAAGTGACCTGAATTCCTATGAATATCAGACAAATGTAAAACCCAAAAAGAAATCAAGAGATCTGCAGTATGAGTTCTATTTGTTACCTGATGCTCTGCCCCTCCTTCAAAAAGATGACCCTGTGCCATGTTTGGTACCAGCAGGATCGTTTGCCTGCTAACATACACTTCCTGCTAGCTCTCTTGGTTTATTGCAGGCACTGCAGCCAGGTTACCAAAGTCTGTGGAGGCCTTAGAGCGCTGGCCATCAACAGTGTTTGGTCTTTAACACAGATGATCAAAACACATGCAGAAACGACAGCCTACCAGCCTGCATGCTTGTATCAGGACCTCAGAAGTTAATAAATCTAGACTCTGTGAGTTAAATGGGGGGGGGGGTTCCACCTCTTTTCAGCCCACAGGATCCTCCAAATCTCATTAGTACTTTAAGAGATGGTCGAATTTTTCACCATTAAACTAAACACTGTACCTCCTTCCTGAGGTCTGGCAGTGTTTACGTAGGATGGGCCAGACACCCCACAGAGCTGCAGAGACTCAGAGAAAGACAAGCATCTACACTATTGCCAAATCCATCTCTGATTGATAAAACAAGTCAAATACCTGTTTCCATCTCATTAAACCTGAGCACAAAGAGAGTGTCCCTGTGAATAATCCCAGGCACCTTCACTGGTGTCTGAGGACACACAGCGCCATACAGAACTGAGCCAAAGAGCCAGGCATTGGAAGAAACCTACTTATTAAGTTTTCTTGTTCCTATGATGATTTAAGCCTAGAGCCTTGTAAGACAAGCGTTTCATCACCTCATAGTATCACGCATCTCCAGCAGGTCCAGCACATTCCCTCTAGTCATTCCTGCAAAAACTAAAAGGGAAACACAACCAATATTTTATAGTCCCCAGTTTGTTTATTCTCAATGTTTGTGATTCCTCTTATAAAGCTTGGAAATAGCATTTCTTCCTGAACAGATTTTGTCTTTTTCCACTTGGCCAATAATATTTCTGCTGTCACATGGTGGGAGCCAAGACAGCTTTGTTTTGTTTTCTCCTTTGCTTTTCTGCTGGCATTCCTGATCTGGCTTTCTTACAGTTATCCAATGAACTGAGGACCATCAGCATCTCTAGTGCAGTGCACTAAGTGGATGTGACCGCAGCCTGCATTGCCTCTTCTCAGGGAAACATGAGAATTTTGTTCTTTATCCTAATGTCTTCCTTCCATTACCAAACAAAGGAAAC
The DNA here is from genome assembly GCA_009867235.2 of Psittacus erithacus. Taxonomy (NCBI): domain Eukaryota; kingdom Metazoa; phylum Chordata; class Aves; order Psittaciformes; family Psittacidae; genus Psittacus; species Psittacus erithacus. Next base: position 19,654 of record WYDI02007232.1, read on the forward strand.
AGATTCATCTCGCTTAATTTGGTACCCACCCATGCACCTTAGAATCCTTTTGCAGACAACAGAAAGAAAAAGGCACCTGCATATCATGCTACATCTTCTCCTGTGAAAATATGAGCAGAATAGCCATGCTAATGCAGTGTGTGTCTCCCTTCTTTCACAGCAGCACTCAAATCTGACTGCTCACATGAACACAGCTATTTCTTTACCCTCAACATTATGGGAAGTAAAGTCCAGCCAAGGCATCCGAATCCCATAACAAACACAGAGCACTAGAAGACAAACAAGGGTGCCCCTGAAGAAAGCTAATACGTTCAATTTGTGTCTTCTGAAACATTAGTGACATGACAAATGTAGATGGCACCTTGTGAGTTTCACATTTCCAATCTATTTGCAACACTTGGACTCAGATGATAAATGAAGTGTTGAATTTGTACAACTGTATTTTCAGGTCTTCCCTGTCCTCTCTTACACAGCAACATTCATCACAATGCTGGTTCAAAGACTAAAAATAATATCCCATTGGGACAGAAAGGTAGGATTTTGCACTCCTCTAGTCTGATGCAAAACAGAAGGCAGGAAGGACCCAGGCTCTGGAGTTAAACTCTCTGCAGTTGTCTACAGGTGCTGGATCTGACCCAGCACCCAGGATCCTCAGAGCCCAGATTTGTCTGCTCCAAACCCCGCCTAGGATGGGGCATCGCAGATGCACAGGCTTCTTTTTACTGTTCTTTTGTTTTTATTTCCATATCAGTTTAGTAAATTTTCCCATTTATTCACCTTGATTACATTCTGTTCAGCGCAGGAGGGGTCAGTGTGGGTTCAGGTAACTCATGTAAATACATAGGTTACACTTCTATTTTCGGCGGGGACAGCTTACATCTCTGTAAAGCACCGATGACTGCCACACGCTGAGGATGCTGGCATCTCACACTAACTTGCTTCAGACAAATAGATCCATTTCCAGTTTAGTGAATTGAGAGGATCAGGCCATGCGGATGCAATCCAAGGAGAGGGAAGGGGGTTGGTGACCTCATTTCTTTACTTGCAGTGGAACTGCATGTATGCTGTTCCATAAAACAGCAAATGTAAACGAGGTGTGAACTGCTTTCACATCTTATTTAGGTAACAGATGAGGCATGAAAGGCATTTCGCAGGCACGTGTACCAGAGCAGTGTGCTAAGGCTTGTGACAATGAAAAACTTTTTATTCAGGCACAAGCACTGGATTAGCTCTGTAAGCATACGTGAAGAGGAGAAATATCATCAAGAAATGGCATGTTGGCTGCTTTTATCAGCTCTCAAAATATTTTGGATAGTAACCAAAGCTCCTATGGCCCTCTGTCATTGCAAAGATCCTTTTTTCCTCTTCCCACAAAATAAGGCACCTCCAGATGGTACCAAACAATGAAAATAAATAAGCAAACATAAAGTCCTTGCACTTAGCAATGAGCTTCTGAGCCAGAAAGCAGATTCACTTCCCTTGAAGCACAAGGATCTGAAGCATCAGGCAAATATGTCCTCAGTTGCTTTTCCAGACATGCAGAGTGCAAGGGTGTCCCTGCCAGTCGCACAGCAGATGTAATATCAGAGGGCTTTTTTAGTTTCTAAAGTACGTATAGATAAGTTACAGGGCACTTAACTCAGGTTTAAGGCAAATGAACACAGATACAAAAGACTGTGAGGAAAAAGAGGAAAAAAGCCAAATCCTTCATTCAAAAGTCAAAAGTAACAAGATAGTCTACATTAGAGAGCCTCTAGGTTGAGCTATACAACCCATGGAGAGATATTCAACCCCTTGATACGAGGTGAGCTGGCAGAGAGACAGAGGAAAGTCTGAAATGTATTTCGATGCCAGTGGCACAGTTGAAAAGTTCAGCAAAGGACACAGTCAAGAGGAGAACTTCTCATGCTAAGGGCAGCAGAAATGGAGACATCCAAGAGGACAGCAAAGCAAAGTAAAACTCCACAATGATAAAGCATTTAAAAAGAGGTTCTGATTTTTTTTAAACCCCGCCAACAGTCACCCCAGATGTCCTCAGTATTTATTCCTTCTGTCACAAAGTTTGAGTGCACGTGTTCACAAGCTGAAGTACTTTTTCAATTGTGCATCAACTGGGAAACTACTACAAAACCTAAAGCAAATACCATGTCACGCAATTAAGCACCATTTTTTCTCACTGAAATGCCAGTACTCCTGTTAACATTAGAAATTCGTTTAAAATTAATTGTATTTTGTTTATCACTGGAAGGTTTTCCTTAGAAATCCCTGTGCTTTGGCAGCGCTCAAAGTCCCATGAGAAGTGGACCTTCCTCTCATGCTCTATAGGGTTTGGCTTTCAGTTTCTTGCAGTGTCCTTTTTAAATTCAGGTAAGGCACAACTTGGGTACATACACAAACTGACTACTGATGAATAATAGCTTTACAACACTTAATAGTTTGAAGAACCAAATAATTAAGCCTTTACTCAGGCAAAACCTCCACTAATTTGAGGCTGAAAGGGAAATTTACCTGAGTGAAACCTGAATGATCAGACCACAAACTGCTAAGAAAAGACAAAGTAGAGAAACAAATAAAAGACTCAAAGTTTTGAACAGTGCAGAAACAACCTAGGGGAACGCTGCAAATGATTCAGATAAATCATTGCAAACATGCAAACTCCCTGCGGACTGTTCCTTGCCAGCAGGTTTGCATCTTTCCTTCAACACTTCTCCCTCCGTCCTTTTCCTATGCTTTCTTTAGGTTTCCTGCCTCACCCCATCCTTCTCTCTGAATGTCTTTCCCCATCTTTATCTGATATAGACCTGTCTTGCAGTCTCAGACGTGCCCCACAGCATCTACACACCCAACCCACACCTACAGCCTGGCGCCCCCTCTATCCAGATTCATACCAAGCCAGCAAGATCCCTTCAAAGCAGGTCTGCTGCCAATTGATCTTACTTTCAGGGGTGATTGACATGACATGACATATCAGCAGTCCTCTAGTATTCACCCCCTTTTGATCTTCATATAGAAATGGTTTCACAGGCACACAGTTCTTTATCTGCCCCTTACACCTGTTTTTTCTCTAGATCCATTTAGTGTTTCTCTCACCTCAGCAGATGAGCATCCTATGGACAGGAGGGACCCTGGGCTTTGCACTACAGCTTCAAACCACAGGGTAGAAACGTCACTCTTTGCCTCTCTGCCTTTCCTCTTCCTGTAAATGAGTTCATCTGTCTAGATAAACGGCAGCCACTCGCAGATCCTCTCAGAAGCATCACTGCCTCAAAGATAAAAGGTACAGTAAACGAGCTGTTTGGAGATAACCATTGTCTCAGTTCACTGTTTGACTGCTGCCCATTAAACTTATTTGTTAACACACTGAAAAGAGCAGATGGTCCTTTAAGCCTTTCTGAGGAGTATCCGAGGCACTTCCAAATGTCATCCACGCGATTGTTTTTCTTTTCTTTTGCCACTTTTGCTGCTAGCATTGCTTTTCGTGTTGCATCTTCTGCAAGGTCATCACCTGGAAAGCCCAAATTGGCTGGCTTGTTGGCAGAAGTAATTAAGCTAAAATCACGGGCTCTGACTGAAGGGTCAGCAGCAAGGCAGACGTGAGCACTCGAAAAGCAAACATCAACTTCCAAGTTCAAGAAAGGAACCACTGAAAAATGCACAAAAGCAATATCTTTTAGATTAGGGAGAACCAAGCAGAGCAACCCAGGCAGTGCAATATGATGGAGAACCCCTGAGATTCACCCCAATTTTTCTACTACCTCATTTGCAATGTTACAGAGGGATGACAAATCAGAGCTGCAGAGAAGCAGCTGTGAAGAGCCCACCCCTCACACTCCTCTCACTTACACCTCATATGCTTCTCCCTTGCTATGACCTGTGCGTTTGCCAATATTGTGCCAGGAATCAAAGATTAAGAGCACATTGCAGTCCTGTCTTGCTTTAGTGATCAAACAGATCCTGCTGTAGTTCTCCTTAGCACATACAAAACCTGAGCAGTTAGCTTTGTGTCTCAATCTGATGCAGGGATGTCAGGATGGCATCTCACTGACAATGGAATGTGGGGCTGAATGACTTTCAGTTAGATATTCACAGCCATTAAAAGTTCTACATTTTTTTAATGGCCTAGAAATTAGGCTTATTAGCATATAAAACTGCAGGATTAATGTCTGAGGACTGTTATTGTCACAACTTCATGCATTGGCAAAATCACCTTTCTGGAACACTAAACAGACAAATATCATTGCAAAAGAGCTGCTTGCCCTCTGTTACAGTAAGAGCAAAGATGCTGTGATAATGCCCTGGTTTTTTGTATTGTATCAAATGCACAGCATAGACAATCATCCTATCTAGTAAACCTATTGGTGCAGCAGAGTGTAGGTTTTTCAATGAACCATCACTTGCTGCTTTTTGATCATTCGAGGTGTGTTTTGTGAGGCGCTGATTCAGGGAGTCAGCGAGCTTCAGCAGCCAGCGTTCCTCAAAGTAATGTCATCTTAGTGGGTGCTGCTGGTCTATGTCTCAGTCGGAGACCATTTTATCCATAACAAAGGCAATGACTGAGAGATATAAAGTGGGGTGCAAAATTCTACACATATCTTTTCAGAAGCCTGATTTTCCTTGCAAACATTACCCGTGGATGTTGGTCAGGATTCACCCTGCCATTAATAGGTGGCTGATTTTCTCAGTCTTAAAAATAAAACTAACAAACAATAAAAAGGCAGATTCTTTTGATTCCAAAGCCTTTAATTCATGATCAAACACAAAACTTAAATGAGAAACACTCGTGTTGATCACGGTTTATGATCTATTTGTGATATATAATTTTCAGGTTTCTCTTTCATCCCTTCTTGCCTTTTTTTCCTTTCCTTACTGTTCCCCCTCTATCTCTGAGGTCCTCTTTCACCTTTAAAAACAATAAAACTCTTTAATCATCAAGCTGTTAATTCAAATATTTCTTTCTCACCAGTGTGGAGAATGAAGATTTTTGTCACTTTCCTATAAGGGATTTGCAACAAACATCCACTAATCAAGACAAATAGAAGAGAAATCACAAACTACCTGGGGCCAGGCATTTCGAACTTTGGTGCTTAATGACAAGCACATAAATCCATATATAAGTAACGAAATAAACAACCCAATTTAAAAGAATATAGAACTTCCAGCAATTCCCATTGATTTCCCCAGTCACTTTGTTGTCTCCGTTGCTGATGAAAAATGGTTATACAATGCCTCACTCAAGATATTCCTGTTTGAAAATACTCACTTTAGGAACACCATTCTGAGAAACTTCAGCCTCAATGTAAAAAAATGAAACACAGCAACATTGGGTTTGGGTTGAGAGCTGTAAATTATGGAATTAAGAAGATTACGTTGTATCTTGGATAACGTCAAAGCTGCTGATACATGGTTCCATTGTGTTATGCGCATTGACTCAATGGACTCAAAGTAACTAGCACATAAAAGTGCTGGCAATGGCTGGTAAATCAGGCCACCCAGGTCTGCAAAGACTGAAATAGCCACTACAGGATTTCACATTTGATTTTGTAGCAGATAGAAAGAAAATTGTTGCTTCCTAAAGCTCTTAACTCTGTCTCAGGCTGAGGAGTTCTCAGGATGCCATCCGTCAGCAGGCCTGACTCTATAAACCCTGTTCAAATGATTCCACATGAGGGAAATCTTTACATTCAGGCTCCCTCAATTTTTGCAGGCAGCTGCTTTGCATTGCTTCAAATGCTAAACTCCAAGGAAAACAAAATCTGGGAATGGGACAAGGAGTATGATAAGACCTAGAAGTATACAAGAGTGATGGTGTGCATTCATCCCATATATGTGCTTCCATCTACCTGAAATCAAGTTCACTGACACCAAAGCAAAGCTTTCAGTGATCTCCATAATGTAGCAACAGACCCCATTAGAAAAGCACTAGAGAAGACTTTGCACCTCCACAGCTTAAAACCAAAACCTACACCTCAAAAAAGAACATAAAACTATACCTAGGAACAACCAGTTGCCAAGTGGCTTGGCTACTGCTGGACTATCAGGACTTCCATTTCTCAGCTGGCTACAGAATCTTCCAGCTGAAGCCTCTGTGCAACTAAAACAATATTGACATATGGTGAAAGTACTGATACCTGACTGATCTTCATGGGACTGCAGGCAGTGGATGCTGTTAACTCAGGGTTGTTATTAGCTATTGGGGCCCTGAGCTCCGGGTGTTAGAAAACATTCATTATCAGAACTCATCTGAAACTCACAAGAAGGCAGCAAATATGACGAGGCAGCGTTCTCAGTTTTTCTTATGCAACTACCTCTTGGGACTAATTAAATTGCTTTTGTGATTTACAAGGTAGAAATTCCTTCCCATGCTTTTGGAAACACTGTGTGATCTCCTCAGCAAGGTTCTGTGTTGTGCTGATGCGACAAGTCAGCTCAACTTCCCAAAGCATGTAATGACCCGTCTGATCAACAGCGAGGAAAGCTGAGCACGGGAACTGAATAATGTCAACCGGTTTGTTAATTTGCTGTTTCCCTTCCTCATTCACTTCAGGTTAATTTTACATCCTGCAGAAGTCTGCATTCTGTTCTCCTGCTAGACTTTTATTTTTTAATTAGCTTAATAACACCATCTTATTTAATGACCGACCACAGCTAAGAGCTGGAACTAACTATGCCTGCATCGCAAAAAGAGCAAATCAAAGCACTAAGGTGGGATATTGAAATGTAGGTTCATGTTGGATACTGAAATGCAGATATTCTCTCCTTTAGAGGGAAGCAAGCAAAGCACAGCCGCCGATTTAAGTCCCACTTGCAATGTCTCCTTCCTTGAGAGCAGGTAGGACATGAAGTGTCCATGAAGTGTGGACCAGGGCACTACACAGGTATCTCCCATCAGGGGTATGAGGCATGGTCCCAGGCACTACACAGGTATCTCCCATCAGGGATATGAGGCATGGTCCCGGGTAAATTTGCTGTGCAAGTCTAGATAACCAAAAGGACATTCAATTTGCTCTTAGAGCATCTCCTGCCTACAGGTTAGGGGAAAAATACAGAGAAGGCAGTGGTTAAGCAGACCACCAACAAAAAGGTATATTTTGCTGAGGATGACACTGAGGAAAATACTTGAAGAAGGAAACAATACCTTTTATTAGACAAGATGATAGAGGTGATAAAAACCAAGCCCAATCTCATACATGCTGCTTCTCATTTCTTTTACCAGTTGACCTAATAAAAGATATCCTCATCCCTTCCAAACCACCTCTCTCGCGCATCCTGAGAGAATCACAAGCATAATAACTTTTTACTATCATGCAGATTTTAAAATACATTTTGGGTTTTCTGTAAAAATATCTGGGAATATGCGGGGAGTTAATGGATATTAAAGTTGTGTTATTATGCCAACATTCTCTTTGATGAATATCACTGAAAACAGAACTAATCAGACTGGGATTTCTTTCTTTATGTTCTATCAGCCTCTTTGGTTGTAAAAGCTTTCTGTTTTGTTTAAAAAATAAAAATAAAATATTGAGTAGGAAGAAGTAATATAAATGGATAATGAAAGCAAATGATTATCAAAATGTTTCCCTCTTCACTGCTACAATAAACCCAAATTGTATTACGCTAACAAAGCCAAATTGTCAAATACAGAACTACAATTTGGTTTAATATACCATTGCATATTCAAAAGGTCCCAAACTGTCTTGTAATAGTAAAAACACAGCCTTATCACCATGTGTGTCTGCTTTTGTTACCAACCAAACACTAAATTGAACAATTAACCATCTAATACATATATCAAAACTATCTGTGTTTTCTTTCTTCCTCAGCTGTACACAGGGCTGAAACTCTGAGATTTTATTTTGTTTTGGGTTAAACCATAATTTTGGGTATTAAAGTGCAAGAACTGCTCCAAACCCACATCAGCAGCTTTAGCCTTTGCGGCTACATCTTGTAAGTGCATTAAAGTGAGCCAGGGAAGGCTCAGACCCTTGCAGCAGCTGCCTTTGCACATCCCTGTGCTCTCAAAAGGTTTCCAAGCCCAGTGTGTGGCACAGATCACTCCCGCCTGGGAGACTGCCTAGATCTACCCTGTGCTGGAGTCTATATGACTTTGCAGCCTACAAGAGAGCCTAGAGTCTGTAAGGCTTTATTAAGCAATAGATTAAGCACTGGCCAAATTTGCTTTGTTTAAATAAAGAGCTATAACCTCTGTGCCTTTGAAACGTGTATCTTTAAAGACAGATTTTTAAGAAGAGACTCAACTGTCATTTAAAGACCAAAACATTTAGCCAGATTTGCAGAAGGGTTTACCACGAGAATGACAACCAGTTCTAAACCCTCTCCCTTTTCCATTTCATTCCTTTAAGTAGGAGCATTTTACAGATCCGACCCTCCAGTGCACTAAAATGTAACTTCAAGCGAAACAAAGACGAGGTCAGCTGAGACTAACTGCAACGTATACAATATCTAACCAAGTTTCAACTGGATTATTTAAACCTCAGCTCTCTTTGTGCAAAATGGAGTTCAGAAATCTCCCAGATAAAGGCTCTCAAGCTTGTCTCGCTTCTAACTTTTTTAGCTGCCTGATCACAGTCCTTGCCAGAATGTTCTCACTGCTCAGATTTGGGCATGAAATGGGTTCTTCTCTTTTTTTTTTTCAGCCATCAAACCAAAATCCTGAGCAAAGGAAGAAAGAGTTTGAGTCACACTGAATTTTTAAAGAGAGTTTTCAGAGTGGAAAACTAATGAAGTGAACTCCTAATGAAGTGAACTCCTAGCCCCATTCAAATTCATAGAATCATAGAACCGTAGAATAGTTTGGGTTGGAAAGGACCTTAACATCATTCAGTTCCAACCCCTCTGCCTTGGGCAGGGACACCTCACACTAAACCATGTCACCCAAGGCTCTGTCCAACCTGGCCTTGAACACTGCCAGGGATGGAGCATTTACCACTTCTTTGGACAACCTGTGCCAGCACCTCACCACCCTCAGCCTTTTAAGCTAAATCCTGCTCTCCACCCACAGCTAATCCTACAGGAAATGCAGTACATTCACAGACCTAAAACCTTAAACGCTGGCAGATTATTTGCTTCTGGTTTGCTTATCTGCAAAGCATGCTCTCATGAGACTGACCTGGCAATAGGCTTCTCTTTCAGACCTCTAGCAGTGGCCCAGCACCAAAGGATCAAGTCTTAGCTCTCCTTTCCTAACCCTTAGCTCTTCATTCTTTCACCTGTGATCCACCTCTCCAAATCCCCTTCTCACAGTTACAAAGGAAGGCCAAAGTCCTGCCTGACAAAGGGACACAGAGCAGCACAGAATAACTCAGTATAAGTGTTCCAATACACATATAAAGGAACTTCTGCTTTTCAAGCCTCAACCTGTCCTTTAGGAGACCAGACAAAGCTCCTTTACCATGACCACTGTTTGCAGCAGACTCACCCCAGCACGCTCCAGCCCCTGAGGACAGATTTTTTCCCCCAGTATTTTCACTCCTGCTGCCTTTACCAACTTCCAAACCAGTTATTACAGCATACATCAAAAAGCTTTCCATTTGAAGTTCTGACCGGTTTCTGCAGAAAAGTTGGGGGTTTGTTCATTTAATAGACCAGAGAAGACCAACTCCAGTTTTAAAAATCTCTGAGTGGCCTAAATGAAGTTATTTTTCCCCCCTCATAGCGTTCAAACCGAAATAGTGTTATTTTCTTAATAGCTTACCCCAGCTTGTTTTCTTTCACAAGCAGCAGCACTGTAAGTAGAGAGCCCACACTGTAATAATTTACTTGGGGAGAACAGATGGAAGCGGAGAGGATCGAGGCTGAGTTCTGTGCTTTGGCTTTTTGTGTGCATTCGTCTGTGCTATTTTTCTTTCTTTTTCTTTTTGTAATTTTTTGACAATGCAATGCTAAGGCTACTGGAATATTTTCAGACAGCAAAGTGTAAAGTTAAAGCGGTAACACAGTGCAGAGCAAGCAGATCGGCTGTAAGGTTCTATGCTGCGCTTTCTTATGTCAGTTAGAAGGTCAAATTCTTGGTTACATTTAAGGACTTCAGAGAGCAATTTGTGAGGAAAATGGAGGCAAATAATTTACACAATTTTGCCCATGCTTTGGTTTGAAAAGTGCCTCAGGCCTCTAGCACAAAGAGCTGTCTGAAGGCTCCTCTTCTTCTGTCAGCTGCCAACATTCCCACTGAAGGGGAAAGGAGAGGCACAGTGGGATGGCAGCCAGCACAGCAGGTAAATAATGCAGCTCATTCAGTGGTGAGTGATCCTAGTTAATATTCTCCATTGGCTTTTCAGAAGGATCATATTAAAAGGAAAGCAGGTATTTATTTGGGAACAGAAACAACTAAGACAAATTTCTTCTTCTATTTCTGCTTCACTTCTTATGCAACTTCAGTTGCAGAGATGAAAAAAGGTACGTGTCTGCATAACGTTGGGTTTTTCCCCATGTCCAAACTGTGAGCCTTTTTAAGTCTATGTAAACCTGGTGTGCATCTGTGAGGTTACTATCTGTTATCCAGCCTTTTGGAATAGGTTGCCCAGAGCAGTGGTGGAGTCACCATCCATGGAGGGATTTAGAAGACCTGTAGGATATGATGCTTTGGCACATGGTTTAATGTTGGACTTGGCAGTGCTGGGCTAACAGTTGGACTCGATCTTAAATGTCCTTTCCAATCTAAGTGATGCTATGAGTCTAAAAGAAAGAGCAAAACTAACATAAGAGCATGGCTTCTAGATTGAAAAGGTGTACTTGATTGTTATAGTAACTTGACTTTCGCAAAGCACTATTTGTGAGAAAATAGAGGTCTTTTGCATTAGCAGAGAATCTTTTGAGAGAAGATATAAAATTACATGTGCAAGATATATAATTTGAGAAGTTGCAAAAAATCTTCCCTTTGTCTTTCTAATGAAATTAAGGCAGGAGACCCTTCCTGAGTCGGTGACAAAAGCAAAAAAGCACATTAGCCTAAAAACTTTTTAAGCTCCCCATAGGTACAAATGGAGGAGAGACTTCTGCTGGCTTCTCAGCAACAGAACTAGTTTAGCTGTTGGGGGTGTTACAGCCTCACACACGTTCAGATTCGATACTCTGCCAAGTTCACTTTCATGCTGCCTTCTTCTTAATAGACAGGGCGGTGAGGAGAAGATTAAGCATCTTACCAAAAAGGCTGATAACAAGGTCTCTTTGGTTGACTTCCAAATGTCCTTTTTAAGGGATCGCAAGCTTCTTTCCCAGCTCCATAATATCTTTCTGAAAAATGGATACTTAATACACCTAGGGAGACATAAGCATGTGTGAAAGTCTTGTCAACTGCTAACAAAGTGTCGTGATGCAGACATTAATTTGTACAGTGTACTTGCTTTTGGGGGAAGATCAGAGTTTCACACATGTCCTGCTTATTTGTCTTTGACCTTTGAGGGCAAATTCAACATGTATACTTGATTAATTTCATTATCCGATTCAATCTGCACAAAGTGCTCTGAGTATCTGTAATTAGCCATCTTTTCATTGCTCTGTTCCTATAGTCTGTCCATAATGAGATACATAATGCTTTGCTAATGTGCTAGAAATTTTATGGGGTTTTTTTAACTGTCAATTTGGTTTGCTGTTACTGTATGTTCTTTTTGTAGATTGAACCGTTCTCCATCTCTCAACACCCAGGAAATCAAGCCTTTCAAAGAAGCATCCTTCTCATCCACATCTAGCTAATATATAAAATTTACATATAACACCACCATAGAATACATATGCACATACACACACATAGCATATGTCTAATAAAATATTTCTTCTCAGTATCCTTCCCTGATGCCATATTTGGGTGTTAATTCCAAGTAAAACTCCACAGGCCAAACATTATTCTCCAATTCAGATTTGCATACAAAGTGGGCAGCCAACACCCAGTCTCCCACCTCATCCATATAAAATATGTCCTGCTTTTGAGGCTTACATATACAGCATCTTAACAGTAATCTTCCCTGAGACAGGACTTCCTTAAGCCTTTCAGAAGAAAACGGCATGGATATCACCATTACTGCAGCTCTATCATGACTAAGGAATCTCCATAACCATGCTTAAGCTCATAGTATTAGGATCAAAGACAGCCCCCTCACAAGTGTAATGAACACTTATGCAAATAAAAGGCCAATTTATTTTTTTCAGACCTTCTCTAGCAAAAGTTTAGTTTTAGTTTAATTTAGACCTTCTCTAGTTTAGTGTGAGGTGTCCCTGCCCATGGCAGGGGGGTTGGAACTGGATGACCTTAAGGTCCTTTCCGACCCAAACTATTCTATGATTCTATGCTGTGATTCTATGGTTCTAAAAGCCTTTTCTTTCCACAGATCCACCTCCCCACAAAAGCCACCCAGATACAACAACCTTTAGCAACATGATTTGCCTGACACTCTACAGAGAGTTCAAGACAACACTAGGAATAAGAAAATATTCACAGTTTCATGGTCCGGTCTATAAAACATTTAAGCAAATGCATTGTGCATGTGCATGGGAAGAAATACTAGCTCATAAAGAAAGTTATTGTGACCGCCTGAAAAATGTCATAATTTGTAGAAAGGACAGTAAAGGCGCTTAATGAAAGAGACTGGAAAGAAATCTCTACTCCTCCAAAATAATGACTGAACCATCAGAAAATTGATTTTACAGTTTAATGTTAATTAAAAAGACTCATGCACAAAAAATATATTCTTTCTCTAATTCTTGCTCAGCTCTAAGCAAGCTGAACCATGCTGCACAAGCTTTCTTACATGAAACTCTTCTGCATTTACACCACAGATGCTCTAGCCTTCCTCAGGATTTAAAACAGGTACTGCAGCACGGTCGAAGATTGTGTATCTACAACAACAACTGTATCTATGGTTTCTGAGGAGTGAAAGCTTTGTTTCAGCTTAGCCACCTGTAAGGTGGTCATAATGATACTGATTTATCCATATGTCCCACAGGACAAGGATTAGCTGCCCAGGAATACTAGATGCAAAGCTGTTTCCATACAAGCAATCCAACAATAAGCTTGCAAATACTTGTTTGCTTTAGTGAAATCCATGTTTAACTACTGCTCCTTTTGCTAGAAGTGTGTGAAATTCCTCTGTATCTCTTTGTACTTTTAGTGTAATAAACTTTTACAGGAAAGAATTTAAATGACAATCTTGGAGGAGCAGTATGGACTAATGGTTCATATATTCCTTCTGCTGGCAGGGGGAAGTTACACATAGATTATATATACATGTAACAAAATGTCAAGTCATTGGATCTTGTGAAGGTGTTTGGCTATTCTGCTGATTTATCATGATAGATAAACAAAGTGTTTCTCATTCATGCTGCTCAGAAACCAGATAAAGCAGAGAGGTTCTTTCAGGCAAGAAAGGGAAGAAGGAAGGAACTGGGAGGAGGGAACAAAAGAAACACTACGGAACCTGACGGAAAATTAATCATCACAAATCACAAAGATATTTAGAAACCAGGGTTTGTGTTTGCAACTACCTGCTCATCATAAAAAATTATTACTTAAATTGCAAGAATATTACAAACCGGAGAGCCTGGGGATAGGAATTTAGGAAATGCCCATTATTTCTGTTCTAAAATACCTTATCAAATGTGGTTTTGCTTTTTCTACATAGCATGGATCTGTCTGGTGTCTCCTTGTGCTTTCCTGTCTTTCTAGTCTCTTAACCTGTTCTTTATGCTCTTCAGTCTCTGCTTTGGTTTTTACTCAGTTCCTTTTCTTGCATTCTTCTCAGTCTCCCTGCACTTACGCTCCTTCTCCCGTACAGTTTCCAAACTGCAATGCAAATCCTCATCCTCAGCTTGTATTTGAAAGAGAGCACTTGCTGATCCCAGTCACTGCCTTAAGATCTCTGAAACAGCTGAAGGCAGCGTTTCAGATAACAGCGTAGCTTCAGTTCAACCATAGCACCCTTTATGGCTTCTCTACACAAATATCTCCTTCTCAAAGTAGGGATTATGCTTCACTTTCAGGTCTGAATGTCTCCCTCACATTGGCTGTCACTCTAAGACAGCATTAGCTGCTTTATAGCTGTGCAGAAGGAGAGCTGGGGCCCCATCTGACATCTTGAATAACCTGCTTCCACCATATGATGCTTTTGCTTTTCTGGTGCACCTGATGCTGTCTGCAGAGGAGGAACCTATGGAAGGCAAGCTCCCACCTCTACCAGACTCTTTAACTAAGCTTAAGACATGAATGCTTTCCTTCCCTAATCTGATTCCACCTCCACCAAAATGCTATTTAAGCACATTGACTGTGGTACAGCTCCAGTCTGTTTTGTGTGTGACAGAAAATCTGCTTTCCTGATTTGCTGTGTTCTCCCTCTGGGCTGTAAATAGCAAATTGTACATCTTTCTGACCTGTTTCTCCCTGTCCCATGCCAGGGACAGGAGGAAAGGGGTGGGAGGAAGTAGAGAAAACCCATCAACAAGGTAAGACAGGACAACTGAGAAGCATAGTAGAGAAGGTGGCACATTTTTGTGCAGCTGGTGTCTTCAGGAGCTAGATAAGGACAAATGTTTCCTTTTGTCAATCCCTGCAAATGTGATTTCACTGTCAGAAGCGAGCTGCTCTCTTTGGCACATTAGAACTGAAAAACAGGAGAAATCCCCGCAGAGGGTAAAGCATCCAGGAAGGGGGGAGGAGTACATTAGCTCAGCTCTTTACTACCTGACATATAATGAAGACAGACCAAAGAAGAGATTCTTGTTGTCATCTCGCAAGTGAAACCCATTTGTGATCTTCATGTGAGAAACAGAGGGTTTTTCAAGAAGTACTGTAGTGACCCCAACTCACTTGTGACTGGCCATGCAGTGTGACTTAGCTTGCAGTGTAACTGGGCATACAGCGTGACTGGCCATGCAGTGTGACTTAGCATGCAGTGTGATTGGGCATGCAGTGTGACTTCTACAGGTTGAGTTTTCTGCTACCAATACACCAGAAACTAACAGGCAAGTATGAAGAAGGATAGAAAACAAATGCATTTGTATATCTATGCGCTGAACAGCAGTGGCTAGAAGAGATACTTTACAAACTGAAGCATCTATGATCTTCAATTATGTGCTCTGGAAACATGCAGTCCTTTCTGAGGTCCTGTTAGTATTATACCTACTGAAAGCAGGGGAGAGGTACTCAGCTCTTTTGATACTAGGACATACAGCTCCTAAAAGGACTGTATAAAGTCCTTTTAGATGTATTCCAGGAGATTGGAATCTATTCCAATTGACTGGAATACCTCTAAAAGGTATCATAGCAATAGGTAACATTATCATAGTATAGGTAATAGGTATCATTAATACCTACAGGTTGGAGGTATTCTAATCTATTCTTCGAGATTGGTTTGAAAACTTCCCCTCGTTGCATTACATCAGCACTGGGAAGCTCTCCTTGAGTGCGTCCCTTCCCTTAAAACCAAATTCTACTCTGCCTGGACACCATACCCAGCTGTTCAATCAAAATAATTGTAAAACAAGGAGGGACGCCAAGGTCCCCTTGGCAAGTGTGGGGAATGTTCTGTTTAGCACCAAAGAAAATAATCATTCAGACCTAAAGGTTAAGAACACCAGTGACCAGGCCATTGTCCAAGAGGAAAAGACATCTTCCATCTGGAGGTCACCAAACAGTTTTATTTCGATATGCAAGCTCAGCAAGCGTTTAGCCAGTTCAGCAAGTGTTAAGCCAGTTCATCCAGCATTAAGCACTAAAGGCCCAAGTGTTCCACATAGTGGCTCCATTTTTCTGTTTGTTCTGATAACCAAGAGGTAACGACCTGAAAATGTGTACCGTGTCAGTTGTCACTGTGTGCCAAAACACACGTGTTACACAACGTGAGTTTCCGACACAGATTCTTCCCTGTTGAAGGTTAGGGGACTTAGCTGACACCTGGGGAGTTAGCATTGAAGTTAGAGCAACTGTAGAATTCAAGGAGGAAAGGAGAGAGGCCCCTGCAGTAAATCCTTTCAATCTCCAGATGCTGCTAACCGATCTGTAACAACCTAGAGAGGCTTTAGAGTTATTATCATTCTCCTTTATTCATAAAAACACTGCTGAAGGTGGTGTGTATTATTCTAAAATGCACGAGATTTTATAAAGTATGCCTAAACTTACAACAAAGCTTCCAACTAGAAAATATATTGGTCCTTGCCTCCCTGTGGCATACCCATTTCTCAGGTCTATCAACTGCTTGGAAGTTCCATGAGGCAAATAAATGCCTGCTGTTGGGGACTTAGGTCCACGGATCTTTTTCATTTGTGAGCTAAGACAGATTTGAGGCCTGAGTTTAGCTTCATTTCCCTGATGGATGATGCAGTGCTCATGCCTCAAAACAAGTTCCAGAAGATTCTATATCAGCCTCAGGAAATCAGTTTTTCCCGTACTGAAATATCAACATTTCAAGCTGTGCAACAAAATAGAAGTTGTATGTGGAAAAAAAGAACAAAACTCCCTCTTAATCTCTGTAAATTGAGAAGAAAAGCCAGTGTATCTGTAGCTGAGTTGCTCATTTCTTGACTGACAGCTATTTGTTGTTAAAAGCAAGGCACAGAGTATTAGCCAGGGCCGTTTGTTGATCATGCGGGCATCCCACATTCAGTGCTGTTCCTCATTAGTGGACTAGAGGAACATGAATAACAGGGCCACGCTACTGACTGCTGTACACAAAGCACACTGACTTTCACACTAACACAGGAATATTGGCCAGAAATAGAAGGAAAGGATCAACTATTCAGACTTTTGCCTATTAAAAGGGTGCCAAGATATGAATCCCTTGCTACGCTAGCGAAGCTAAGCCATGGGTACACAAACCATCAGAGATTGTGCAGCAGGACATGAACTGCTGCTGCTGAGGTGCAGAAGGAAAGTTTTACAGAGGGGCTTATCCTTAACTGACTGTGGAAATGTTTCTTGCACCTTTTACACAAGCATCTACCTCTGTGCACCCTAAGAAGAACTTAAGCCTCTTTCACTATAGTGAATATAAGTTGCCAATAAATTATTATGTTTCTTATTCCAAGTGATTCAGTGAGATGAACGCCTGAAAATGTCTGTGTGTGCTTCCTTGCTAATCCATCAACCTGAGGGGTCAGTACCCAGCTCTCTGTGGCCTGCATCTTTTTGTCTGACAGCTGAATCTTTTCTTATACCAACCGACAGATCCTGCAATGGACCACACCGAAGTGCCTGGAGAGCTGCACATAGGAAAGCACCTGTCTCTTCTGATGCTCGTTTGCAGTGGTTAAGTCAATTCCAAAACATTCCATCACACTTTGTAATTAGGGTCTAGAAAAACAAGATGCCCTTGCTGAAGATGTAACCCCCTGACAGCATGAAGGACAGGGGTGACAAGGGATGTTGAGTAAATGTCTCTATAACAGACTTTCAAGCAGACATGCTTACCTACCATGGCAAACATGTTAATCTGCTGAAATAAACAATGACACTTGTCTACACAACTTGTATGTGCTCTCTAGATTAGAGAAAGGTATTTTATTTGTCAGGTCTACAGAAACTGACAGTGGAAAACCTGTTTCCTCCTCCTACTCCCATCTTGTGTCCCCTTTCCTCATCCTCATCCAGCACAAACCATGCCTCTGAATATCCTTCTTTCTCGCATCTTTCTTCACTTGAAATTTTGGTCCCTTTCCCCTTGGTGTTCCTTCATCTTTTTCAGCCCTTACTGGTCTTACTCTTTCTTACCCCACCTCTAACCACTCCCCACCCTCTGCATTGCTCAAACAATTATTTTCCATCTCCCAAATTCCCAAACACCTGAATCTAATTCTTCTTCATCGTTCCATGAGCCTTCTTCTCTACCCATCATTTGTCTAGCAAAGAAGGTAGGAGCTACCATTTCTTGATGCTCTGTTTCCTTCTTGATTTTCTGCATTTTTTCCTGTTTCTCATTTCCTGTGCTGCACACCCAGCTGTGGCCAATGTCCAGTGTGGGGAAACTCAAGAGGAGGCAAAGGATAGGTAACAGCACAAGGGGAAGAGCCTGATTGCAGGCCTGCCTTCAATGCACACAATAAACACCTAAGAAATCAATCACTGACAGACCAAGGATGGAGATATTAAACCAAACCAGACAAAAGGATTAAGGGCTCTTAATCCCAGTTGAAAGGTCAGGCAGGTACCAGCCTGAAAGCTCATTGAGCCAATGAAAGCTATTTCATCTAATAAGCACAAGAAGTTTTGTTTTAGACAGGGATGTCTTTGCAAAATCAAAGCAGCACTTCCTATTTAAATGCCCCAAATCCTTCATAAACAAACATGGGTTTTGTGGGACAAAAAAAGTCACCTGAAGGTTGTCTAGGAGAGCACATGGCACGAGAAAGAAATGGTTATCACAGATATCTGCAGGAAACAGGCATCACACCTGCAGCTACTTGACAGAAGCTCAGTATTAGACATATGTTCCTATCTACATTTCATACTAGCTGCTTGTGAGATCAAATGGGTTTTTAAAGGATTCAGCCTTCATATCACTAGTAGTTTAAGACCATTAAATGAAGAGGCAAACCTAGGACTGTAGCCCAAGGATCTATTATTTTTGTTCTCTATTATCAGATTTCCACTGGATATTCTGCTTCAGTTATTATGCAAAAGGAAAGAAAAAAAGAATAAATTGATTGTTTCCTGTATCTTGATATTTCCCCTTAGCACGAGGACATGCTTTTATCTATCCTGAGTGCAGGAAACACTGCAGAAAATGCTAACTCTACATTGCAAGTAAATGTTACATATACAGAACTGAATTACTTTTGTCATACATTCAGATGGCACAGAGCCACATTCAAATGCCTTTACTCTGATTTAATGACACCTTCTCCATAAGAACTCCCACTGGCTCTAACAGGATTATTCAATTACAGCCCAGCTCCAAATACATTGTAACCATAGCCAGTGGTTGCACTGAGTTAACATTTTGGATCCGCACATGGTAAAATAATGTCTAGTAGAAGCAAGAGCATCAGAATACGGTTACTACCCTCACGTTGTCAAAGGTGCCTAGTTGATGTGCAGGGTGTAACCCATCATTAACTTAAGGACAGGACATGACATTTCCTTCCTGGATCTTATTGGTGAGAAACCAACAGGGAATAAACAAGTTACTGGCTTTCCTCTGTATTATGGGATACTGTCCACTTTTAGCGAGCACATCTAATGCCATTGCAGGGATCTGTAACACTGATGACGCTCACTGCCTTTCTTCTTTCATTCCTATGGCATGTTTTGAAGTCCTTTCTTACTTTTTGGACACAAGTGAGTCTTGTGGCTAGTAAGATGAATTCTGAAGGTCATCAAGGGCATGTAGAGGGAGCCTTCTTGATCATTTTGGAACTGGAAAAGCAAGGAATTAGACCTAGACACAGCTGGTCTTTCTTGGTCCTGTTATATCTATGTCCATTCTACGCAGCCCTGCAGAACAGGAGAATGCAATTTGGGATGCTGAAATTTTAAGTACTGAAGCCTGTGTTTTGCTTGATTTTATCAGAAGAGCTTCTTTCCCTTGTATTTTTTCTAAGTGACAAAATGAAGCCATGGTTAAAAAATAAATCAGCTCCAGCGTCAGGAGCATTGTTAATGCACACTCACATCTTGACAGCTTTTCACAGCTTCCCAGAGTAGGAGGAGAGTGCTTGCCACTAAAGCTGTAAATATAGCTTTTAGAAAAGGTTCCTGCTACTTTTTGGCCTACATGCACTTGAGAAACAAAATAGAGTCTGCACATACTGAATTTATGAGCAGGACATTGTATAAATGTGAAATAATAGGGAAATTAGAGCTTGGAAATCACACAAAATTAGAATATCTAAGCAAAAAGAGTAGAAGAGACAGAGGCATCTTCAATATAGAGCTGTTTAAAGCAAGCATAATGGCTTTGCAAGATGTTTTTAATTCAAAAGGATAATGAAAAAGAAAATAAAGAGGTAATAATCATCCATCTATCTCAGCGCACTTGGTTTGTATTGTGTGTGAAGACTTCAGCTGTGTCATCGTTGTCCCAACATACAATATACATGCTATTAATATGCATTTACTTGAGGTGAGGAATAAGACCTGAAGTATAAGTTAGAATTTTATTTTAAAAACCCCAGGGGGTTTTTTTGGGGTCAACTTCTACTCGAGGCTGCAACAAAATTCCAATGAGCTCCTTATGAAACAGACAGCAAAAAGTCATGGAAGTGTCCAATGCAGCATCTTCAACATGAGCTGCTTCTGAAACCCCTGCTTGGACCAGTGCGATCTGCCAGTCCAAGCCTGCCCAGAGGGGATAATGCAAATCACATCACATCTATCTCAGTGACACATATGTGTTGTCTTGAAAGAGAACAGTCTTGGTGCCCATCAAAATCCTTAACAGTTCTGTTAGCAATAGTGGTAAGATAGAAGAGTGGAGACACCTTTCCCAGTGTAGGCTTCGGGAAAATTAAGACTTGGAAAACTTAGAAGGATGCCCCATTCATCCCACGTTAAACAGCTATCTCTGCTCAGGTTGGCAATATTCTAATCAATATCTTCAATGCAAATGCCTTGTAGCAGACTAGTTGTACCCAACCCAACTCTGCCAAAGTAAGTAGCCTTCATGCACATCTTGCATTATATACGTTACCCATTCAGACTCTTACCCGTGACCTAATGTGTATGGGAGAATACACATTGTTATTCAACGTTATTCAACATTAACATGTCATTCATGTGAATGTTTCTGAGAAAAAAAATAAACCCCAAACCTACTGAAATCTGAGGCCCACGTGCAACAAATCTTCAGTTCTGCAGGTAAAATGCAGCTTCTCTGTTGTGCCGGGTAAGTTCCTGACTGTAGGTTCTGCTACTAGTCTTCATTTAAATCTTGGTACCCAAAGAAGAAAACACTGAAGACATCACAAGAGTGTCATTCTCTTCAATCATGCTATTTCCTCTTGAGAACAAAATGACACTGAGCATCACGAGAGCTGTGTGGGTTGTGACAGTAGTGAAAATTCCTCTCCGTGATTCTACTCTAAAAGGTATTGAAGGAAATTGTCTACTGCATATTTTGGGCATTACCTGCTATTACTTTCATGGTAATGCTAAAGTATTCTGTAATGGAACACCAGGCACAACAGTGTTACTATACAAGCTCTAGTGCTGTGGGTGCTTGGAGATTATTTCTTAGTTTGTGAAAGAATGCATAAAGATATATGGATGTTCTCTTTAGGGTCACTCCAAAGGTTCACTTGATCTGTGGCCTGCTCCCAGATGGCTGCCTGAAGAGGATGATTAGGGAAGCAGGGCTGTAAAACACAGCAAGCAGCAGGGTGATCCTTCCCCTGGCATATCCTCCATCTCAGACTTCGTTCAAGTGAAGGTAGATTTTGAATGGGTGTTTAAAACAGGCAGATTTCACAGCTATGAAATCCCAATCGTGCTGTTTTGACAACTCAGTTTGCAACCTCCAGTCTAACCCTGGCGTGGGTAAGAAACACAACACAGTGATTTAACATTGCATGTTTTCTCAGTGCATCAGCACAGGTACAGGGCAAGAATTTCCTGATCCTCAAAGCTACAATACAATGAGCAGGACACTTAGCACCTACATGTAATTCATTGCCCATTCTTGGCTCATGTATCTTTAGCTCTTTGCATAAGACAGAACCCTTTAATACTTCCATGTATTAACTCTATTTTGAAAGAGAGGAATTGATGGTTTTGTTTTTATCACTAAGGGAAGAAAGTAACATCCGGGTAAGCCTTCCTCATTGTTTCCAGTAGGATTGCTCTCGCAGATCTCTATCTGCGTCTGCTGCTTGCTGAGTGAGGGAACAAACAACATTCTCCAGATGACAGGGCTTCAAAGGCAGTGTTGACCGGTGGAAAGTGGGTTAAACCAGAGCTCAGGATACTTGTGTCTTCATCCTGGCTCTGCCGTTTGACTCCTGGGCGACTAAGGTTGAGCCATTTTGCCATGTCTCAATGACCCTATCTGTAACACAGTAAAAGGGGACACAGATCCTTTTTGTGAAGTCTTTTCTGCTTTATGCATTCAATAGCAAAGGGGTTTGCTGTCAAACTCTCTTACTTTTTCTTCCAAGGCTTATCAAGACCCCCAAGATATGCAGTGGAACCAGATGAGAAATGTAAGAACACCACAAGGGGTTACAGGCCATCTGCCACGTAGTCATTATCCGGATTCTGATGTTACATGGGGGCCAATCTACATGAATAATGGTTCACATGATGAAAAATTGAAACAATAAGAAGAAACTTGGCAATGCAGAGTAAGGTGGTGAACTACTTATGCTCAGCATAGCTGCACAGTGTTTTGATGGAGATATAAAGATCTGGGGGTCTTTAAATGAATGCATCATATTTTCGTGCTCATTTATTTTATGGGGGTTTAGTCGCAGTAATTTTCTATTGGTTCAGATAGATAAACTGAAAAACTAATCTGGAAAAAATGTAATCATTTAAACAAATCACAGCGTTCATTTTATGTCATTCAAAATTCCTGCCTGCAATGTCAAGACTTCAGAAGTGATTTCTTGTCTTTTGTTACGGAGCATTAATAGATGCACAGTTAACGCAAGCAGGAGGAAAAACGCAACACATACATGAAATGGAGAGAGATGAGATGTTTGCACAAATTGGTTTTGGGCTAATAAATTGTTACATAACCATTGTGTGGGAAAATGGGATATCAATGTGAGCTGGAATAAACCCTGATGTTACACATTTAACCAGCCTAAAGAAAGTGAAGAGTTCAGAAAAATAGACTGGGAGATGCTCACATCTCCTATAGTTCCACAATCCGTGATTGAACCTACCATAACAGCCAAAATACTGTGCATCACTAATTAGCTGCCCTTCAGCAGCACACTGTTCAATCACACCACCAGCCTCAGAAGTCTCTCCTAGCCTCAAAGCAAAGATGCTTCAGAAAAAGCTGCAGAGAGATTTGCTATTAAATCTGCCTTTCTTAATTCATCTTGTTACAAGTATAAGTGGAAGAGATAACTAGTTCACTGTCTACTCTTTCCCATCTTATTTGCTCCCTTCTGGTCCATCATCCTCTGAGGAATGATGCTGCTTAATGTAATTGTAGATAGGAGGGATAAAGAACTCGGGTTTCTGTGAGACCTCAGGTGGTGACAACTAACAGCAGCAGCCGAGGCTTATCCTGGAGCAGAGACGTCAGGAAGAGCAACAGAGTTCATCGGCCTCAACCCAGCCCAACAAAGCCTGCACAGGTTACTCTGCTATAGTGTGAGGGACAGCACTTTGGGCAAGGGAAACCTCAGGGTCTCTCATGAAGACAGCAGCAAATAAACCTGAAAACCAACATCAGGTAGGACCAGCAGAAAAGCTGCCAGGAAAGAAAGGTTAAAATCCTCCAGCTTCAGGAAGCTGCAAGTTCCCTGCGCTCTGAAAGGGCAATGCAGCCCCACAGACTGTGTTCCAGCACCACCACTTCAAGGCCCCATAGCAGAAATCTGAGCTGGAGCTGCCCTGAAAACAAAAGCAGGCTGGACACTGCCACAGCCAAGCATCCAGAGTATGGTTCTCTTGTATCTTCTGTGTCACTGGAGCCGAGAGCTGCAGCGAATGAGGCACAGCAGAGACTGACAAAGCACTGCACCGGGTGTAATATAACAAAGCAGGTCTTACCATAAAATCATCTACTTTTGAAGCTGACTGTGTTACTGCCAGCTCTTTGAATAGTCTATTCTATTCTATGAAAGTGCAGCAACATTGCTAATAGGGATGTTTCGAGCTGGGTTTATTTGGAAATGACTCACATTATATAAACCAGATTAGCTTTTATGCTTTTCTGAATAAACCTTCAAGTCCAAAAACTTCCACAGATTATGCCTTGCCGTTGGATGTGGAGTATAATTGTTTGTCCAGTAAACACAGGTAGTGGAAAAGATCCAAATCCGCAAAGCGGAACAATTACTAGAAAAAGATAACAGAGGATCCCAAAAGCTTTGGGGAGAGTTGTGGGAAGCAGAAAACTCAAACACCATGAATGATGGTATGAACGGCCCGTGGAAAATAATCCCTTCAGTAAGTCAGCATTTCCAGTTTTCTCTCATTGTGTGGTATTTGGCATGACTTACTACTCCGAGTGCCTCTGAAATAGAAAACTGCAGATATGAGCAAGGATTAACTGAAACACACTGCCAGAAACCCAACATACTTCAGGCTGTGTTGAGCTCTGGGAACCTGAAGCTGTTGTTATGCCCACTGAGCAAGCAAGACTGAGGCTCCACGCTGTGAGGAGAAGGGAAAAGGAAGGAGGTGGTGAGTAAGAGAAAAGCAGGCAGCAGTGCCACAGCATTTGAGTGGAAGTGCCTGGCAGCACTGCTCCACCATGGGCTGCATGGACAGCTCTTGGTCAGCATCCTTCCAGGGATCTCCCAGGTGGGATCTGAGGAGGAGGAGGATGTAATGTCTGGGGAGATCCCAGAGCAGCAAAGCTTCCTTTTTCTCTCCTACAAACAGGGTTTGCAAGTTGAAGTGCCAGTGCTGGAAATGCCAACGGCTGATTAAGGTTCTAGTTCAAACAAAGGAGTAAAAAGTGGCTTAGAAAAATCATCCCACTTAAAGACCTGCAGTTTCAGCCAGCTCCTTGGTGAAAGTCAACACATCTCGAGGCTCAAAACCATGTCTCTCTCTTAAGCAGTGTTTCGCTATTCTCTCTTTCTAGCCCTTTCTCTGATGAAAGGAGGACACCAGTTTGCCCAGCTCTGCCACAAGCAGACAGCCCATCCTCTTCCCTCTCTTCCTCCTGACACTCTCCAGCATCCTGCAGGGAGCCTTTGGTCCCCTCTGCCTCCAGTGATGCTCAGTCTGCTTGCTGCCCTCTGCACCCCAAAGCCCACATGTTTCATGGCACAGGAGCAACTGTGACACAGACTAAACAAAGATGAGGAGCCACAGGCGATTTCACAAGGAAGACCAGAATAACAAAAAGAGGAGCAGCTTTCAGGAGGAGTTAGTTTTCATGTCAAAATGCAAGTGAGGAGCTTGCTTTGGTAGCTGAACTCAGAAGTTACCCTGCAAACTCAGGCTCCTTGCCAAGCTTTACCCTTTTTCTTCCAGGTGTGTTGAAGGAATTTGTTTTTCCTGTCTCTTTGCCTGCCAGCCGCATCACTACCTGGGGATAAGTATAGCATTACAATAGCTATTAACACCTTACCTTGCCGAATGCTTTATTTCCTAGCAGCAGTTGGTGCATTACACTTGGGATGCAGAAGGAGGAGAAAACTGGTCTTATTCAAGAAAACAGCATTCAAACTGATTCCATTGAAACACTCTGTCTCTCAATATATAAAAGAATATTTTTGTCAGAGCAAGAAGCAGCAAGCAAATATCATCTCCTTATCTCTAAAAGTACCATAATCTTCTCTGGCTCCAGCCACTCCATCTGCACAGATGAAGTATTTTAGATGAAACCACATTTCATGAACATGGGAGAGGCAAAGCTACCCCTCTGAGGATGGGGAGTGAGTGCATAAACCAAGCATTACCATATGAGCACTACTATCATGACTGGCATATCTCAATATACCCATCTGATGAAAATACTTTGAACATAATAAGCCACTGTCACCTTTCACTGCAGTCCATCCAGCTGAAAAGGTTATTGTCGTTACAGGCTAGATACTACTCCACTTAGCCCATCCTATGAGAGATGCTACATGCAAAAGTGGAATTATTACCATGATAACCCCTCTGTCAGGCCTTGTAGGTTGCTCCTCTGATCTAGTCCAAAAATAAGACTACCCAGAGGCTTTAATGAACTATACTTAATTGATGTCACGTATTAACTGCACCCTCATAAGAGAGATAGACACATATTCCCTAGACACATATCATTCATATCCTCACATAAATCAAGTGTTTGTTGAGTGGGCCCATTTCTATCATCTTACAAAATGTCAGACGGATCAGTTCTTGCTCCAGTTTCTAATTTCCTGATATAATGGATATGTGCATCCACTGTTGCCAGGCAGCAGATCTCAGACTGTAACCTCCGCAGCATTCTTCTTCCTGATTTCCACATTAATTATTGACACATTAAAATATATTAATTAGGAACAGCCAGGAACAGCGTATTTCATTGCTAAACACCAGGATTACCCCAGCATAGCAAAAGAAGGTGAATAATGTTTAAGGTGAAATCTGAAGGATTGATTGAAGCAGAAATGTACAGAGGGAGCTCTTGGAGGCAGGAGTATCCTTCCCCTGGCTGCGAGCAAGTTCAAGAGCAGGCTAAAGTCCAGCAACTGCCACATCCTTTCTCCTTTGCATCTGTATTACTAGCACAGGCTCAGGGCATACACTGTGTAGAAACAGCAACAGCCAGTACAAATGACAGCATGAACCCTGTTTCTGGACAGCCCTGAAGAATGACCGCTGCAGCTGAAGAAGGGCAAGAGTCAGCAGGTTCAGCCTCTCTTGCAGAAATCCCTTTAAAGCATCATCTAAACCTGGATGCTTTAAAGCAAAAGTCAACACAGACACAGCCCCTCTGAGTTCAATGTTTCTGAAGAGGCTCTGAACATGGCCTTTGGGCTTTGCTCATGCTGACACATGGGGATTCTGCTCGCCTTAGCTCATGCCTGTTATTACTTTATGCAAAAGAGACCTCTCTGTCCACAAGAATCAGTATTCCTGAGGAAGGCTTTGCCGCACTGAAGGGCATGAGAGTTGCCATGCTTGGTAGCAGCACCTGAAAGGACCACAGTCCTTACAGTTAACTGCAAAGCAACAGCAACCCTTGGGGCTGATGGTGAGATTCTCCCTGGGGAACAGAATCTCAGCTCTTTGTAGAAGTGCCTGGTTAAACACACACGGTGCTGGTAGCTACACTGTACCTTTGGGAAAAGAGCATTAAAGCCAAGAAATACTGAATCCAGCATCTGCTACTGATAAACATTTGAAAGGTAACCAGGCCCGAGAACTTCACTCCATCCAAATGCAAAAAAACAAAGGCACCTTATTCCTCACGTTATTTGCTGAATACAAAGTTGGGGGAGCAAAAATTCCTCATAGTATCAATACTGAAGGTAATGACTCATAGATATACAAAGTGCAGAAGCAGTGCATTTCTCCCTTGATGCTATTGCAAGGAGCTGCTATCCAACTACATGAACGCTCATTTTCACACACATATGTAGATCAAAGGATTCCAGCAAGAGCTGGCAATTTTGCAACATCTGCCTGCCGCAAAGCCATCTCTTGTGATGGTGTCTTAGCTCATTGCTAGGGAAATGCTTAGATATCGTATATTTCCAACAAGTAAGATCAAAGGGAACCATCTTGGAAAAACCAAGATTTCCCCATCTGTCCATTCCCACAGACTGCTTCTCTATCCTTAAGAAACAGAAAACCAAATTTACCAGGTAAGCTCAACTTGTCACATGCACCAGCCTGCTACCAAAAAGGAAAAGCTCCCCCTGATTTTACACACATGATGTGATGAAGACTGCATGCTCCCAGTAAGGGCACATCTGTGGATGCTCGCTGTGCCCATCCTCTCTCTTTAGTTCTTAACCATTATTGATTTCCAGACTATATTGCAGGCTCTAATTATTGAGTGAGGTCTCAGGGGGTAGCCAGAGGAACGATCTGCTGTGGCATTTGGGAAGTCGTTAGTAGCCAGCCAGACCTCACCTGGTTTGTTCTGCTGGTGCAATCTAACACTTTGTCAGGTGCATCTGTGGGTTGCAGCTCAGGCATGTGTTTTCCTCTCTGTGACCCCTGGAATTAAACCTCTCCTCTAAAGCCTTCAATTCCCATTCATATCAGCCAGAGTTTGAGGACACTGAGTGCTCAAGAGAGGTTCTTGGTACCTTCCTGGAAGTGACCCTGAAAGGACAAAGACAGACAGAAATGTGGCATTGGGGGATTGAATGCCTTTTCTGTCTCCCTCTTGAAAGAAAACATTCTTTTTCATGTTGTCTCTTTCATTTCATTTCAAACCAAGCACAGTTTTTCCAGATTAAAGTGTCTTCATCTGCAGTCAAATAAAAACATTTTGATACTCAGTGCTTTTTTAGATTCCTATCTTTGAAGTCTGTAGAGGCCCATTCAAAAGTGAGAGGTACCCTTGTCATTAAGTGGGCCTCTACAAATGAGCATAGGTTGTAGTAGGTCTTCTCAGGGTAAGTGCTATCATACAAGCATCATATTAGAGTAAAAAGCAAATTAAAACCCTCTTAGTCAGAAGCTTATCTAGGCTTGAATTAACAGCCCATGCATCTGACTTCCCATTTGCTCTGTGCACCCTCGCTTCAAATGTTCAGCATCTCACGCTGCTTCTGTAATTGTGTCGAGAAAGGCCATGAGATCCAGAGCACTGTTTCCCATATTTCTGAATTACATTTATAGACTAAGGCTCTCCAAGGTACAGCGTTCTCTTATCTTCCTGCACTTTACAACGTGGCGGGGGTACCGCAGCCCTGGACTGAAGATGCATTAGCAGGGTCATGCAGTGGCATAACACCCCCTTTTACTAGGCTTAGCTCTACTCTTAGCCCCTGGCTTTCGTGAACAATGTATTTTACCTGCAAAAGAATAAAACTTGGCCAAGGTGGAATTGTAAATAAATGCCAGTACATTAAGCTGAAATAAGCTTTAGAGGACATCACTGTCAGCAACCGGGAAAGCCAAAAAGCTTGCAAGTGCAAAGTTTACACACGCACGCCTGATGAAACCTCAAAACGTGGCCTCTGTCACCTCACGCACCACCACAGGACAGAGGCTTGTGTCTATCACGAGGGTCAGGTTGCTCATCCACAGTATTCAAGCCCCATCCTTTTGCAGCACAGCCCGCATAGCCACGTCAAGTGGAAGAAGAAACGGCATCTTGCGGGGTCCCACACCACTGCACCACTGCTTTAAAGGTGTCAGCAGACCTTTAACCCTGCCTACGCAGATGTTTTGGAGCACTGAATGCTGGCTGCTGTTGCTGGAGGGAAGAGGGTGCATAGGCTTTGTCCTGGGGTGGTGGGGTGTGGGGGGTGGAGCAGGGTGCTGCAGGAGCCAGCCCATGTTACGCTCCGAGCACTGCACTGCAAGAGAGGGAAGCCCTAAGCAATATGGGGCCATAGAAGAGATCGGGACAGCCATGACTGGCCAGAAACCAAGAAAAGCCAGGGCCAGCTCCAGCTTTGTGTGGTCAAACTGATGGAAAACAATATCAAAAATGAGGTTCCCCATTGCTCTGCTCTGAAGCAGGATGAACCAGAAAATAGTGCAGGGGCTGCCAGGAGGGAGGGAAAACCAGACTTGTGGGACATGGAGAAGTACTCCAACTGGTGGCTGAAACTCAGGAGCAATAGCTTCTTCTAAGCTCCCCAGCCCATAGTGAAGAAAGACCTTCAAGAAGCCGTCAGGCACTCTTTCAGGTGGGCACAATTATTTAGGGTTCTCTCCATGGATCTATGCAAGATACTGGGCAGTGACTTAGGGCTGAAAAAGAACCCTAAAAAGGTGCCAAAAGGACACTGAATAAGCCAGTGGTGTGCACCAAAATGATTTTATATGATTATTAGAGCTGAAGGTCTTGAGAAGAGCAACAGAAATTGGGGAAAAAAGGGGGAAAGCAAGGCATAAACATTTAAATAACAAGAGGACAGGTAATGATGATGAGAAAGGCTGGCTACAAAAGAATCCATGCTGAAGCACGCATCTTGCCTCAGCACCAGAACAGCACATCTGCTGATGCTCTGGGACTCCCAAAACTTTCCTTGTAGTGCTTCTTGGAATTTAGAACCTCAAAAGGGACACCAGAATAAGCACATGTGGATTTGTTCAGCACAGAATACAAATGGTATTTTCACTGTACAAATGTGACGCACATAGGTAAGTTTCCATGCTTTGAGACATGGAAATAAGGTTGTCATACAAGCTGGTGTGGCACACATGCCAGTTCTAACAGGAGGCTGTGGCAGAGGAGTTAAGTCATATAGAGAAAGCAGGGCTGCCACTGTTCTCTGAGCTTGTGTGTAAAACAGATTTTCCAATGTTACTTAAAAATCTGCTCTCTTAAAGCATCTGCAAATCCTGATTAACTGCAGGATCCCTGCAGTGGCGCAGAGCATCGCTGCTGTTTCCTTGATGTGGCTGGTGAGATGGGGTGTCACCAGACATGGGGCTGGGTCCAGTGTATGAGGCGTGGGACAGTCTCAGGAAAGCAAAATTCACTTCCTGACTCACACACAGATTCATTTTACAGCGATACATACTCTTACCATGCACTTCATCTGCCCTTTTCCCCAACTATAAAACATTAATAATTGTACTTATAAATGTCCTGTAATTACCAAAAGGGTTGGGATACACAATTCAGGTCTGTAAAGCTTCCTGCAATGTCCCAACAAAAGATGCCATAACCAGAGTTGCAGATCTGAAAACAAGAAGTACAAGTGCCTGCCTCTCCGCTCTGCTCTGTCCCAGCAGCTGCACTGCACAGAGCATTTAGGAGGTGTGTTGGTAAGGCTATTATGCAAGGAGGGAGAAATAACTTTCTGTTCAAGGCAATGGCTTGGAACCCAGAGAGTTCTGTGGCTCTTTTCACTCTGAGTGTGCTGCAGATGTCTCACTTGCTCTGATTTAGCCATTTAATCTTTCTCCACTTCAGTTATCCTGTTAAGAGAATCAGGAGATAACCCTTTTAACTCACATGGGTGTTGTAGGTACATTCAAGTTGCTGAAGAGCTCAGATACTAAGATGATTTAGGCTATAAAAGTACATAAGTGTATTAGGAATTCTGTAGCTAGCTGATTCCTATTTCATAACACCCACTAAAACTGGCATATGGAGTTCTTAATCCCTAGATAAATTCATTTTAATCCCCAAATCTAGTCAACAGCACTGGTTTCCTTCAAGATCGACACACACACACACACACACACACACACAAAAATCTATCTCTTCCCAGCCATCTGGATATTACTGGGCTAAGGGAAGCCAGCAAAAGGGTGAAACAAAATAAAAACAATGAATAAATAAAACCACTTATAATCATTCATAATTCATCAATGTTTCAGCTGGGGTATTTAAACTCTTCACAAGTAGATCCTTGCATAAATTTCCACATGAGAAATGTCAATCACACTAATTTAGTTTTGTAATTCAGAGGGCAGGGCACGGACACTGTGCTTTAAAAGTGTGCAGTTGTACAGTTAGTGTGAAGATGAACTACGAACAGAAGAAATCTCTTGAATAAAACAATTGTGGGGGTTTTACTGTAGATGACTCCAGTTTAACAAAAGCAGCAAAGATACTGGGGAATGCATACTCCAGCACAAAGGGGATATAAATTACAAGAACAACAACTATACCTAGTGAAAACACCAAAGTGAAGAAACCACATAACATTAAATACGAAGTGCCCTGTCATGGATCAAACTTCAGTCTGAATACAGTGAACTTCCTGACATGAGTCTCCCTCTTGCAGTGCGACTAATGCAATAGCCTCATTCATGTGATCTCACAAGAGCTTTCTGCATGTGAGATTTAAGGTGAGAATTTAATAACATCATTGAGCTAGAGCTAAGGCCATCTGGCACTTTAAATCTCTCAGACAGGAAGTTATCAGCAGATAAAAGCCTTTTGTTGAGTTCAGTTAGTGATTCAGAGAGGTGAATTTGCTCAAATGGCAGGACTGAAACAAAAGGTAGGGTTAACATTCATTCATTTGCAATAAAGAATGAATTTAGGAGTTCAGGAAGACAGTGTGTAGAGCTCTAAATAAAACCAAGCATAGGCTGGGCAGATGGGATTTCAAACTCACTTCTGCCCCCATGTTTCACTTTAAACCCTATCAAGAGAAGATAAAAATAATATAAAACCTCCACTATTTCACAGCTGGGTGTCTTTTAACTAGATAATCAACTAATGCCCTTCTAGTTGTCTGTGGCACTTTGGTGCAGACAAATATCCATGTGGTAGAAAATGATAAAACCTACTTCATTTGGAAGCCTAAATAGAGCTTAAAATTTGAAGAATGAGAGAACTGGGCTCTTGTTTCCTACAACATTACTTCTATTCTGAAGGATCATGACTTCCGGTCTTCCTGCAACCTGGATTTGATGGTGAAACTTCACTAGACTGTAAGAGGAAAGAAACTGGCTTTCTAAAAGGGATGAAAAGACTCCACCATTAGTATTGTCAAAGTCATTGAGGGTTTTTTTTTACACGAGTGATTGATTTTCTTGTCATGAGACATTTGAGCCTGTGTATAGTGCCTGTAGCAGCAGCAGGCAAAGAAAACAGCCTGTGGAAGAGCTAACAACTGGGGTCATGGTTTGGAAGACAGCACAAAATAAACTTACTCTTTTAGTTTGATAGGTGATTTTCTAGATGAAAGGAACATAGGGCCTTCACCAAGTTTGGCATGAGAAAACCATTTGATGAAATGCCAATGGAAAGTATTAAGCAGGAGAGGACAGGGATTAGTCAAGGAATGCATTGGCCTTGGTTTGAAAAAGGAA
Source organism: Psittacus erithacus (assembly GCA_009867235.2). NCBI lineage: Eukaryota > Metazoa > Chordata > Aves > Psittaciformes > Psittacidae > Psittacus > Psittacus erithacus. The sequence goes on from WYDI02007232.1 coordinate 52,157, forward strand.
GGTTTTGAGCAAAACAGAGCTGACTGTGGATGTAGCTTCAAAATCAGTGGGAATCACTCACATCTCATGTTTTTGTATAATGACTTCAGTTAAAGCAGGACTGAGCTACAACATTTGCTGAGGCATGTCACCAGCAAAGATGAGTATTAGCATACTGAGTGGGAAGAACCTGAGATGTTCAAGAATAGGAGTAGTGGAAATGGAATCAAAATGGCATAGTTCAAAAGTGGCATTGCCTTGCACTTAGAGGGTAGGAACAAGAAGTTTCTTCTCCAAGCTGAGAGCTCATTAGTCAGCGATGACAGAAGGGGAAAAAGGCCTGAGGGTGTTCATGGAGGACGATGACTGAGCCATGATGGAATGTGTAAATACGAGGAGTGAGAGGACAGTATTTTAAGGGACCTTGCAAAATCTTTCCTTCAGTCTCTAGCCCTGCAGGCGTTACACATGCAGCCACCTATTCAAATTGTGCGTTTGCCTTGTGTCTTCATCAGATCGAAACTCCCACTTAAACACAGAAAGGCAGAATCCTGGGTTCATCCAGAACATCAGCTATGTCTTACCGTCCCAGGTAAGCAGAGCTTTATACCAGAGCACATCTCCTTGTAGAAATAAGGCTTAAAATCATGATTTTAAACCTAGAGCTTCCAAACAGACTTAACGTACCACCTACCACACCTACAGTCACAGGGAGACAACATCTGACATGGTTCAAATTGTGGCCCATTGACTCCAAGAGGAGCAGTGCAAAATCCCATTCGGCCTTTTGAAAAAGAATAATTGATCCTACAGCTGGATTCCCAGAGTACTGGCATAGGCTTCACTGAGGGGCAATTTAACCTGAAACCCTTTCCCCACCCCATCAAAAAGATAAAGCCAAGACAAACGCTTCCCTTAGAGCACATTCAGTTTATGCTCCAAAGCCAGGCTCATCCAGAGGCTCTGCTCATCCTAAAGCCTTTCCCTAGCCTCCCTGTTCCCCTGTACATGCATTTGGCTCCAGCTGGAATGGAGGAGCCCCAGAGGTACCAAGCAAGGCAGGGAAAGCTATGACAGAGAAATAAACGCCACTTGTCAGGTTAATTTGCTGATGTACTTGATAATGTATTTCTTTTAACAGCAAAAACTGTACACCCTGTGAATGCAGCTTCCCACCAGCTGGCTTTTCTTTTGAGGTGTCAACCCCTTGAGAAGCAGATATTTAAGCCTTTTACCACCTTTCTTGGAAACTGTACTGAACCTTTAATCAATTAAGTCTTTAATAGCTGTTTAATATCCCAACAGGAGTGATTTTTATAAGCTAGTTTCCAACTTTCTCCTCTGACTACCGAGCCAACTAAGAAGAGATCGTGTTTTTAGCTGTGTATGTAGAACAACTCTAAAGGAGTCCTTATTTCACACATATAATCCTGTAATATATTGGGTACTTCTGATCCAGCAGTTCGTATCTGAATGTCCTTCAGTTCAAGGACACTTCCCTCAAATAGGTAATGCTCTTTAAAGAAGGGGATAATTAATGTGCCTGAAGTTATGCGCACTGTTGAGCTCTTTGCCACCACAGGCGCTCTGCTCATGTGCTCTTGGACAGCAACCAGACACTTGGAGTTCACCAGACTGGAAGTGCATCAGAAAGCTTAAACCCTCCTTTTTCTGTGAATCATAGCAGCAGTTCCTGGTTGGGTTCAGAGCCTGCATAATCACTGCAGCTATTTAATGATCTTATCAACAGAATCCATATTTTAACAGTGCCTTTCTCATTTGTGAGGTACCCAGAACTGAAAATTAGACTCCCATTACTTATTCTTTCCAGTGATCTTTTCATACAGTCTTCACACAGAATTTTGTAAGCAATCCTAATTAGACCAGAAGCATTTCAAGCCATGCAATGTGTTGTTATGTTGCTGCAGTAGCTGTAGAAAGAAATGGCTCTCCAGGCTTAAACAGTATGTGTCTACTGCTGTCTTAAACAGGAATGATGGTTTTGGTGAGGCCTTAAGCCATATATCTGATTTTCTATGGGCTTTTATAACACAGCAAAATGAGCAGCCATGAGGCGAGCCCATGGCGGGTTAGAAATGAGAAATTTTAAGGGCTATTAAGCTTGATCAGCATAAACTCACTTAGTGCCTCTGTTTCTGTAATTGGGATATAGTGAGAGCTTTCACTGTGTTTAGTGATTTATTCAGTGGTCTCTTCCAGTTTGGTAGCAGCCTTGGCTGACACATAAGCAAGGAGGGCTATCAGAGCATCAACACACCTGAAACAGGGTTTTGGCTTATTTTGCACCTATTCCATTTTTCTCAAGTCTCATTTTGCAGTGCTGTTTTGCTTCAAGTTTCTTTGTTGTTAATATTTGGTAGTTATTCTTTTTTTAAGAAGGGGTCTTTTGCTTTTAAATTAACTGGAAAAAAACAGACTTTGAAAGACAATCTAAATAGCTTTTTTCCCTATCTATGGTAAAATCAGAGCCATCCAAAGCAGTGTTAATTTGCCCAATGCGCCACCAAAATGAATGTAACCGCTGAAAAACAAAACGCTAAAGGTCACAGTCAGTAATGGACAGTCTGCTCAAATCCAAGACAACACATGGAAATGAGCATGGCCAGGTCATATTTTGCCCTCATAGGCAAGTTTGGGTTTGCAGCACAAAACAAGAATATGAACCCAAAGGAAAGGAGAGAGTCCATGCCGAAAGTGAAGAAGTTGGGACATATCCACACTGGGCAGTAAAAAACACCTTCTAACCATCAGAGCAGTGAATCAACTTCTGAGTAGGACCTGCATCCATAACTTGTGCCCTGAATGGCATGTATAATTGCTGTTGACAATGTAAAATCTATCCTACATTTCTACTGGGGTCACGGAGAGCAGAAGCCAGTCTTTTAATGTGAGATAAGTCCCCTGAGAGACATCACTGGGTAGCAGAGAGTGACAACTTGCATCATATGAGCTGAGATGGCGCTGACATCAGAAAGTGCCCTGCCAGCATTGTGTGATAAAAGCAGGCATGGAAGTATTCAGATTTTGATTTAGTGTCTGAAATACTTGCCATGGGGAAAAAGCTTGTGTCTGGCCATCAAGGAAGCCATACAGGTCTCTGTCTTCCCACCCCACCATCATCACCCTGTGCAAACATCTGTATAACCCCACATCTGACCAGCACTATTTACAAGTAATGGGGATGCAGCAGATCAAATCTGAGCACTCTAATACATCCTTCACAGGTGGTCCAAGCTTCCTGTAAGGAAACCCACAGAAGTTTCTCAGGCACATCTCTCTACAGAGGGCTCAAAATGTTGCAATAAGTGAGCAGCCTTCTTGACTTCAGTCAAGGACTGAAATGGCTGGAAAGAGTTAGCTGTGCCCTTACAAGGAGCAGCAGCCACGTTCTGCTTTACTTCAGCACAGAACTTGGCTCTGATGTACGTTTCCACAGTAGCACAAGGGAGCCATAAAGCCACACTGGCTGACAAACCAGAGACTCCCCTTGCACAGGGAATTCATGTGCTGCAAAGCCAGTGACACCAGCTCAATATCATTCTTCCTCCCTGCGGAGGTGCTGTAGACAGATGTCAGCAGCAGCTCGTGACTACGATGCTCCAGCTGCTGGAGCAGATGCTTGGGGCCAGTGTCAACCTGGAAGATACTAGAATAATCTTCAGGCTGCTTTGAATCATTGCAAGAGCAGAAGCAGCTGGCTTAATTTTGCTCAGGAGACCACACTCACTTCTCTCAGACCCACTATCAGGATGCTTCTTTTCCACAACCCAAATCCTTCCTTGCAGAGAAAGAAAACCAGAGGTGCCTATTATCTTCTCCAGAAGACAAGGCTTCTGAATAATCCAACACTGGATTTGGGGGGGAGAGCAAGAGGGAAGATTACCCATGTGCTACTACCAGCATAGTGTCTTGTTCCATGAACACATCTTTAGTAAGTGACTGACAGTGCTTCAGGCACTTTAACCAACTGCTGCCCTCATTTAATGCCAGCTCTGCCAAAGCCTTTGCTTCTGCCAATCAAACCTCAAATGTGCCTTCCAAAGTTTGTCTCGGAGTAAAATCCATCTTTCTTTGCTGCAGTGATTCAGAAAGCCACCAGGCAGAACTCTCCTGATCAGCAGGAGGGAAACAACATATTTCCTGGAATAAAGCTCTTCATTAAAGGACTTTCCCTACCAGGGAAGCATAGTGTGGCTGTTACATTAATTAGAAGTCAAAGGAATAAAGCTTAAATGAAATGGCTGTGCAGCTGAATTATTAACTCCCTGAGCTATTAATGTGCAATATATACCAGCTCATCTCCATCATGGGGATGCTGAAAGGCTCAGTCAGTGCATATACCTGAAGCATTTTGTAAAGCGCTTTGGAAAGATGAATACTTGGCTTTGTGGAGGTGGCCATTCTAGTAAACACAGATAGGTGAAACAGGGAGCTGGTAGATTTTGAGCTAAAGAAAACAAAATGCACCTGAAGTAGGACTTTAACACTTTCCTCTCTCCAGACTTGGAATAAGTTAGCTGAGAGCAAAGGTAAGGTAAGTTACCCGCTATTACTGAACAATACTGCTATTTGAATTGTATTTTTAACAGACCTGAAAGTGTATCTGGCTATCATCAGGCAAAGCTCATGAGCCCAGGATTCTTCCCCTAGAGCAGAGGAAATAAGTTTCAGCTTCTACTGAAAGCTTCTTACTTGTCAAAAGAGTAAATAAGAAAGGAAAAGAAAGTCCTCTAAAAAGGATGAAATTTACAGAAGAGACAAAAAAAGCATATTTGGGAGACTGAGCCATTTACTTGCTAGTGTATTATAACCATTGGACGCAACACAAACTTCTGCTTTCCCTCTCTAAAAGCCCTGTTTCATTTAATGAGCCATTTAAGGACAGCTTAAAGTCAACACAGGCAAAAGAGTCACAGAACAGTTGAGGTGTGAAGGGATCTCTGGAGGTCCCATAATGCTGAAACACCCAGTGCCAGACTCATGGGTGAGAAAAGGTATTTTTTCCCCGACATCACAAATGACCTTAACTCCCACCTTTGCTTCCAGAAGTTTTCCAGAGCTGTATTTAACACTGACATTTCTCTGTTTGCCTTTACCCTTTGCTGGGATGCTTTTCAGGTCTGCCTTGCAGTTCAAAACAGATTCTAATAAGAGAGAGAAAGTTTGTGGAGAAAGGTAGATCTCTAAGAAAGAGGGAACTGCACAGGATGCTCACAGCTATGGGAACGGTGCAGAATGCTAAAGGCTATGAAGAAAGAGCAAAGGATCATATTTTAATCACGATCATATTTTAATCACAAGCATGAGGAACCCCCATGTTAAGGACAGAGTTCTTGGAAATGCTAAGCAAAACCAGGAGCAGGTTACTGAATAAGATTTCCATCTTGTAGAAATACCACAGGTTTCAGAAGCAACCACTTCAGGGTAGAGAAAATGGCCTGAAAATAAACCAGCAAATACTTGCCTTCAGAGCCCGTGTCACTAGCAAACAGGAATCAATAATCATTAACCTAATTATTGCTCTGACAAGTTTCAAAATTGAAACAAAACTACATTTGCTGCATTTTACAGTGTCAAAACAAGTATCTGCATGTTTGAGCAGATGTCAGCTACTGCAGAGACCGATGTGTACTTGCAACTTTATGCAGAAAATTGCCTAAAATTGAAGGCATAATCTGCTGCCCTAATTGCAACGCACACAAAAATCCGGGTTGGAGAGAAAAGCGCTGATTTCAGCTTTTTCCACACACAGAACCTGACTTCTGAGTACAAATAAACTGGAATAAACGAATCAGTAGCATCTTCAGAAAGATACGGGCTCTTTTCTGACTGCTGTTATTTTTCCTTTTCATCCCAATACTGTTGTTAGCAAATGTAAAGAAAAAGAGTGTTGTATAAGACACTGCATTTGGTTTGCAGCTAGGGGTAATAATAATATCTTTCACTAAGACTACGTAATGTCTCACTCCTGAAGATAGGGACTATTTTTCCGCAAAAAAAATAGTTGTGTAAAGAGCCCATCACTAACATTTATTTAAATACTCCATGGAAACTATGGCTAATTATTATTATAGTCGCAGTCTCAAGACAAATGCAGATGAAATTGGAGTGGATTAAGCCAAAAATAAGGTTCTTCAATAAAGAATCCACACACAAGACAGTACAGAAATGAGATCCCTTCTGCATCCTGACATGCGTGCGTCTGCAGGGCATCACAGGGATGCAGTGAGGTGGCTGCTATGACTGAAGTGTTGGAATGGAAGGACACAGGCTTTTTAGGAAGGACAGGCAGTGGAAACAAAGAGGGAGTGTTGCCCTTTGACAGTGACCAGCTGGACTGTGTGGAGCTCTACCTGCCCAGCCCAGAGACTGCCCCCACAGTCCTGATCCAGCTCTGGGGCAGCAGCACAAGAGGGACATGGAGCTGTTGGAGCGAGCCCAGAGGAGGCCATGGAGATGCTGCGAGGGCTGGAGCAGCTCTGCTCTGGAGCCAGGC
>WYDI02007233.1:0-27574 GCA_009867235.2 Psittacus erithacus
TCCTGTCTCTGCTTCCTCCCGGCTTCCCCTCCTCCCAGGGCAGAGCATGAGGCTCAAAAAGTCCTTGGTCAGTGTAAACATTCTAAGCAGTAGCTACGAACATCGGTATTATCAGTACTGTTCCCAGACCGAAAGTTAGAAACACAGCGCTCACCAGCTACTAAGAAGGAGAAAAATAACTGCTACTGCTGAACCCAGGACAATCACTCTAATTGATCCCTGCCTTTTCATAGTCCTAAGAAGCAATGTTAACAGAAAAGCAAGAGGTATTTAACCTTCGCTATGGATAAAGACATAAAATGGCTTCAGGACTTACCTATCCTGATTTTTTTTCAGGCATTCATCTCTTTTAATACTGTGTTTCAAGTGCTCAGAAAATTGTTAGATGACCCGAATATATATCCTTGTAAGAATAGCCTTGGTCAACACAGGCAGTTGCAATCTATCTTTTTGGCCATTGCTGTCCACCTGAGCATCCTTGAAATTACTTCAGTAGCTGTTGAATGTGGAGAAGATCAATGCCTGTTCAGCAGAATGTCTTTCCCTTCTCTTATTTATGATGACTTTTCCAACAATATTATTTTGAACAGGGAAATGAAGTGTTCATGATTATTAGTAGCCATAGGACAAGAGCCTGAGAAGCCTGAGGTTTCCTCTCTATTAGGAATAATATACTCACTGCGCTATATGGATTTTGTTTTCCCCACCTGTCAGTTTCCTCGTCTTCTCCACTTTCATCACATGAAGCAGAGATGAGTATGACACATAATCTCTTCTGTTGCAGACTGACAATCAATCACAGCCTCAGGCTGATGGTCTTTTCACTAGAACTACCACTACCTTTCCATTCATGTCATGCGTTTTTGTCTCTGAATGGAAAATATCACAGAGAAGAGGAATGTGCAATTGGTTTGGAAAATAACACCAGTACAAGAAGTATATAATGTTTCCACCATCAGCAGCCCACCCTTGCCTCAAGTTTTAACATAACCTTTCCGTCACCACACCCCTGTTTTGGGAATTAGTAATTTTGTTCTATTTAATTCATGTGATGGTGCTGTGTTCCCTGGCAAAGAGACATCCAGTTATTTACCCAGTCCACTCCTTCCTCTGTAAATTCAGGATTATCCATTGGTTTAGTTCACTCTCCAGGCCTGGGAAGGGTACATTTGGATAGTTAGATTGAAAATATTAGTGCTGGTTTCAGGAAAAAGTTTACCCGCTGTTGTTTTACTGTTGTTTTCTGAGTTTTATTATATGGCTTTAACTTTTTTACCTTCTCTATTCTTATCCCCAGCAACCTCTTTGGCTTAATTCAGTGCTTTCAGGAAAAATATCAAAAGAGTACATTGGAATACTACTATAGATGCATGTGGGGGAGGGTAGAAGCTATGCTATGTCCCCTTTCCACCATTATTTTGCACAATTTTCCAAAGTGCCTGGGTATTTTTGAATTTTCAGTGCTAATGCTAAGCAATATCTATGACCTGAGATTAAGGTACTGTTAAAAGCATAAATTATTTCTATGATATTCTGCAGTAGATGAAATATTAATTTTGGCTTTATAACCAATAGAGGAAAGATTGAAACCAATCATGTCAAGAGCTAAAATCTTCTGTTTTCTTCCAAGAAATTATACTGAAACAACTGTACCATGATTGTAAGAGAAATAGGAAAATAAAAATCCTGCAAGTAAACTTGCAGAAAAGTAAACTTTTCTTAAAGTTTAATATATTTGTGCTGATAGTTTAAGCCTAAATACAAAACATCTTAGTCAAATCTCAGCCAAAAAATATGCTATAGCTATGAAAAAGAAAGTCAAATCAAAAAGCTGTCCTGGGTTCAGCAGTAGCAGCCATTTTTCTCCTTCTTAGTAGCTGGTGCAGTGGTGTGGTTTTGACTTTCAGCCTGGGAACAGCGCTGATAACACCAATGTTTTTAGTAGTTGCTAAGTAATGTTTACTCTGACCCAGGACTTACTGGGTCTCAAGCTCTGCCAGGGAGGAGGAGAAGCCGGAAGGAAGCACAGACAGGACACTTGACTCAAACTGACCAAAGAGGTGTTCCATACCACAGCACGTCATGCCCAGTATATAAACTGAGGGCAGTTACCCGGAACAGCTAGATAGCTGCTCTGGTCGCGTTGGGTATCTGTCGGCAGGTGGTAAGCGGTTGTATTCTCTTCTCATTTCCCCTATCATTGTTATTATTGGTGGTAGCAGCAGCGGTTTGTGTTATACCTTAGTTACTGGACTGTTCTTATCTCAGCCTGTGGAAGTTACATTCTTTAGATTCTCCTCCCCATCCCTCAGGGAGTGGGGGGAGGAAGACGTTTTGAAGGGGGGGGGGAGTGAGTGAGTGGCCGCGTGGTTCTGAGTTACCAACTGGGCTTAAACCATGACAACAGCAGAAAAATCTGTCTCCAGAGAAAAACAATAATGTAATTGAATGATAAAGAGAAAAACAAAATCAATTTCCTCTGCAGAGGTAAGGAATCAAAGGAAAACCAGAAAATTACATACTGCATCAAAATATCTTGCTGTCCAAAGGAAATGCAGGCAATCTATAATATGAGAAAATGAATACCAAACTATGAAGACAGTCAAAGCAAGAAATAATAATATAAAACAAAGCTTCAGCATATTTCATTATATGAACTTGATATATGAAGGATAGATGAAAGAAAATTAATTTTAAGGGATTTTAAGGATTTTAAGGGGTGTCAAATAACACTGAAAATGCCTTGAAGACATGAATGCATTTGTGTGCATTCCAATCCATGCATTCACTTTTCTGCCATGTATGTCCATGCTGTAACAATCAGCAGCAGTAGTTACACCACTTTGGTGCTTTGTGTTCTTTTTCTTTGTGGCAGTATTCGCTGTAAAATAAACCCAAAACATATGTCAGATTGCTTTGGGACTCCTTTTGTCTCTGGAACTGTAGACTATAATTTGTATTTCACACTAATTAGCCTAAACAGTTAGCACATTATATAGAAATCTTTTATTATTTTCCTTTTCACTGATTGTGATGGATACATTTTCCTGTAGCAGCTTTTTTTCTTTTTCACTAGTTGTGCATAATGTATTTGCTTGTAGGCAACTTTTTTTTCAACATTTATTGGTAGTCTTGGTAAAACCTGAGGTGTTTTTTTGAATCTTATTGTGATCTCTGTAACATGCAAAGATCTGCATATACAGAAAGCGTAAAAACAGTCACAACTTCCATATTACAGATAAGTACAGTTAAAAAACACAGCATTGCCTAGAATTTTTGCAAGATTGAACTGCAAAATGGTCAGATGCTGAAGGCTTAGGGGAGCTAGGGGACATATTTTGAATCCTGTTATGATACAAGGAAAATCAGAAATTTCTGAGTACAAATTAATGCATAGGTACAATAAAGCTAATATAGCTGATTACAGACGACTATACATTTGTTAACCTTAAGAGGACAGAACTGGGAGAGAGGAAAAGATCAAAATATCCTGATCACAGGTCAGTAATATCATGTTTCAACTTTTGTGAGCTAACAATAATAGCAGTGAGAGGTCTGAGAGATTGTAGGTGCTCCAGGAGGAAACATCTCTACTACTGTCAACAGTATGCCTAAGAAATCATTAGTAGTTGCAGAGTCATTGTCAATAGTCATCATAGTGACATGGTATGGATACCAAAGGAAAAAATCAAAAGCAATTGTTCTGGTATACGGAGTAAGAGTATCATTTAACTAGTCTTATAAATAACTGATTGATGCAGATGATACATATACTTCACACAATTATCATCATTCGTAAATGAGAGAAAAATGTGACCTATCATGTTGAGATTTCAAAAAACTTTTTGCTCTTCTACAGAGACCAGAGCCTACCACCTCAATTACCGTGACTATGATTGTAACTCAAAGCACCTGAGATGGAAACAGGTTCAAGCACAAGACTGCTAGTTGACTTTATAAGAGGCAGGTGTTAGGAAACAGTGAAGCATCCATAGAACTTATTTCATACTGAGGCTCCACAGATGCTACCCTAGTTTAGGTATGTACCATTTACTGTGTATATCTTCTTTGCTGTGTGTTCTTTATACAGGTAAGACTAGTGCTACGAACAAATTCTACCTATGAAAGATTACAGGTTATTCAATGAGCCACTAGTTCCAGAGTTTTGCAAAGGTCCAGAAGAATTAACTGAGTTACGTGTAAAACTTTAAAAAACAAATACAGCAGTTCATCCATTCAGCTCTGCAGTCTGTAACTGCAGACTAAGTTATGATATCAATGTCATTATACTAATAACTTTACTCTTAGAAAAGATACATTATGAATACTTCTCTGCTAATTGCTCTCAGTACGTGCCTAAGCTTCCCAAACAGGAAGTTGTTATTTGCATGTAATATTTTAATTCTCAGAATGTTATATTTATTATAACCATTCTAAGTATTGTGTATTGCTGATACAGTTTATTGATGTTTGAGTCAGTTAAATAGCATATATTTGTTTTATATAAATTATGTACAAAAAGTGTATCAGTCAACTTAGTCAAAAGTTAGGATTTGGTATAATTGTACTCACCTGTGCAACCTTTTCTATGTTCCCCTGTGCACCTGAAGGATGCTGTTTTGTGATTATGTGTTTGGATTCTCCCAACACACTATTTTTCTGAGTACAAATTAAAAATATTTGTCAGGGCCCTGAAGGTATGTATCACCTTGCCTGTGTGTCCCCCAGGGCTCTCCTCTTTCTGCCCAGGGTCCAAGATCCCATGTCAGCCCGCTGGGGTCATCAGCTCCTGCCCCAGTGATGCTGGGGCAGGGCCTGTCTACAGCTCTGCCCTGCCATGGGCCCTGCCAAGCCATGTTCACTAGGAGCCCCCCATCCCAGCCTTTCATTGGCCTCTTCCCATCCCAAGCAATGTACCCAATGCCAGGGACGGGGCGTGTCCCCTGCCTGGCCCACCTATTCCTGTGAGGTGTGGAAGATCAGAAGAGGAAATGCTTCATGCTTTTGTCAAATAAGTCAATTCAAACTGTTCTTTGTTGTAAAGTTATACTTCAATGGGGGGAAAAAAAGAGCTATGTCCATACAGCACAGGTCCTTTGTTTTGAGACTGTAAGTGCAGGAAGGGATGCTGTTATGTGCCATCCTGGGTTACTTAGATAATCCTTGCCTGCTTTTAGCATATACCAACTACAAACCTCCTAAAGAACCTGTTTAGAAGGGTGACTGTTAGTTCCTGTAGGCAGTCTAGCTTCAAATGTTTATTTAGACAATAACTCTGTAATGTGGTAGGACATGCCTTCACAAGGGTTATGTGCAGTTTCAAAGCATATATAGAATGGTTACGGTTAAAGGTAGTTACAACTCCCCTGCAATGGGCAGAAACACCTTCTATTAGACCAGGTTGCTCAAAGCCCCATCCAGCCTGGCCTTGAACCCTTTCAGGAATGAGGCATCCACAACTTCTCTGGGCAACCTGGTCCAGTGTTTCACTACCCTCACAGTGAAGAATTTCTTCCTAATAACTAATCTAAATCTACCCTCTGTCAACTTAAAGCCATTCCCACTTGTCTTGTCACTACATGCCCTTGTAAAAAGTCTCTCTCCAGATTTCTTGTAAGACAGACATACCTACGGGTTGGGCAGAGAAGAGATTTGGAGCAGCCCTACGGAGAAGGACTTGGGGGTGTTGGTTGATAAGAAACTTAACATGAGCTGGCTTCAGTGTGTGCTCACAGCCCAGAAAGCCAACCGTATCCTGGGCCACATCAAAAGAAGCGTGACCAGCAGGTCGAAGGAGGTGATCCTTGTGAGAACTCACTTGGAGTATTGCGTACAGTTCTGGTGTCCTCAACATAAAAAGGACATGGAACTGTTGAAACAAGTCCAGAGGAGGGCCACGAGAATGAGCAGGGAGCTGGAGCACCTTCCCTATGAAGATAGACTGAGAAAGTTGGAGCTGTTCAGCCTGGAGAAGAGAAGGCTGCATGGACACTTCATAGCAGGTTTCCAGCATCTGAAGGGTGTCTATAAGGATGCTGGGGAGGGACTCTTCATTAGGGACTGGAGTGCTAGGACAAGGGGTAGCGGGCTGAAACTTTAACAGGGGAAGTTTAGATTGGATATAAGGGAGAAGTTTTTTAGTGTAAGGATGGTGAGGCACTGGAATGGGTTGCCCAGGGAAATTGTGAATACTCCATCCCTAGCAATGTTCAAGGCCAGGTTGGACAGAGCCTTAGGTGACATGGTTTAGTGTGAGGTGTCCCTGCCCATGGCAGAGGAGTTGGAACTAGATGATCTTAAGGTCCTTTCCAACCCTAACTATTCTGTGATTCTATGACCACTTTAGGTATTGGAAGGCTGTTATAAGGTGCCATGGTTTAAGCCCAGCTGATAACTCAGAACCATACAGACATTCAGTTCACCCTTCCCTGTCCTCTCCCCTCTGGGCGGGAGATGTGCAGGAGATTTGAGAGAATGTAAAACCTGTGGGCTGAGATAAGAGCAGTCCAATAACTAAAATATAATGTAAAACTACTTCTACTACCACCAATAATAATAATGATAATAGAAATATGAAGGAGAGAGAATATAAAACTAAGGGGGGAGAAGATAACAGTAAGCACAAGTGATGCACAATACAATTGCTCACCACCTGCTGATCGATACTCATCCCAATCTGAGTAGCAATTTGGGTCTTCCAGGTAAATCCCCCCAGTTTATATACTGGGCATTATGTGCTGTGGTATGGAATACCCCTTTGGCTAGTTTGAGTCAGGTGTCCTGTCTCTGCTCCCTCTTGGTTTCTTGTGCCCCTCCTCACTGGCAGAGCATGAGAGACTGAAAAGTCCTCGGTCAGAGTAAACACTACTAAGAAACAACTAAAATATTGGTGTGTTACCAGCATTGTTTTTAGACTGAAGCCAAAACACAGCACTGCACCAAAAAAGCCGAACACTGATACAGCTGAAACCAGGACATAAGGTCCTCCCTGAGTCTTCTCCAGGCTGAACAAGCCCATCTTTGTCAGCCTGTCTTCATGGGAGAGAAAATATGCGAGAATAATTTACTATGAAATGGAACAAAGACAGTGTGAAGTCTTCAAAGCAAACTACCCAAATCCTGCACGGGGATAAAGCTTGCCTGGGTTCTTTCAACACTAGCATCCCTCTCTCTGACTTTCCTCCTGAAGGAAGAAATTGTCTTCTCCTGTACTGTGTGGTTTAACATTACCTTCTTCCATCTGACTGCCTCTTCCTACCTCACCCTCCTCAAGCAGTACAGGAACACTTGGAAGTTTTTAAGTAATATGCCTGTGATAAAGAGTGGAGGAAGTGTCCTTGTCTTTCTAAAGATGAGTCTTTTGTTCTGAAAGGCCAATATGCAGAAAGTGGGGAGGAAAAAAAAAATGCAGCCCCTGCCCAAAATAGGTATATGACATTGAACGATCTACCCTCAATGCCTGCTGAAGTCACATGTTGTAACAAAGATGTAGCACAAGTAAGCAGTATTTTTCCATATAATTTGACATGCATACCTCACTATTGTTTTATATGTACTAATAAATTCTGAACTATCTTATATTACAAATATACGTTAACTTTTTCCATACTATATAACAAGACATTCTACTTGATTTGACAACAACGTACATTTACAGTGCCTGTGTGTAAATGCTGAATGTGTCTCTGCACTATCTTTTGTGCGCGTGTAATAGCCCCTGCCTATACAGAAACTCTACTATTTTTCTGTTAATTTATTTGTGTTCAGACAAATCTTCTTTAGTAATTTACCTTTGTTTGAATTCCCTTCTATTCCACAAGTTCCATTAACAGGTTTAGTTTCTGGAGTAAAAATAATAATAATCAACTAAAATATTTGCATTTCTAATTGGTTGAAGTGCTACAGATAAAGGTTTGCAAAGCACATAAGCATGTCCTTAATTTTAGACATATGATTTTTTTTTTTTTTTCCCCAATTTAGCATTTAGTTCCCTTTTTGGTACACTTTCCAACAAATTTGTGACTTTTTCTTCATGTATATTTTAATAAGGTTGGCATTCCATTTCTGGCTTATCAAATTCATGGTATTTTTTTTAAACTTTAATTTATTTATTTCTTGTAATTTAATCTATTTGATCACTAGTTTTACTGTGATGTAATTTTAGAATATAGTCACCAGTAGTATCTATTCCAGGTTTCCAGCTAGTGTTATATGTCTTCTTAACTCATCTTTCCTATGTGCCTTATATTCATGCTGAGGTCCTGAAGGGCTTCTTGACATGTTTATGAAAAATTCTCAGTAGTAGTGAGAGCTATGAAATGGAGAAAAATTTATATGTTCTAAATGTAGAGAACAATATGTCAAACAGGTGAAGAGTGAGCCTGTGTATTATACTTTACAGAATTTGGATTGTGAACTTCTTCAGCTTTAAGATTTCTTAATTCTCAATGAGAATTATCTGTTTTGTACAGAGCCTAGTCTTTTGTAGCTATGACTTTAATAACAAATGAGAAAGTGAGCACATATATAAGATCTTAAAAGACATACTGAACCTACATTGAAATAGAAGGAAAGGGCGGTGAAAGTGCAGCAAGCACTTTCACATTTTAGACAGAAGTCGTCTAAAATTAAGTATGCTGACGTTGGGAGTGGAAGAGAAACAAGTCTGTGTATTGTGTTAGAAGTAAATGGTGGAAGGAGGTTAATGTAAAGGCCAGAGAAGGTAGATCGTGTAAAGGAAGAAAGATTTCAGAGAAAATCAGGAAAAAAAGCCCATCACAAGAAGTATCTCCAAGGCTTTGGACAAAGATTCATCACTAAAGATTCTCTCATCTATTATACTGTCTATTGGCATCAGGCTGCCACAGGCTGTTTCATATCAAGGACTGGTTTAGCATGTGTCGTAAAATATTTGTGGGCTTTAAAACCAGAGTGATATCAGGGTTCTTTATAGCCTTGTTATTAGGATTCAAAGTTTCTGCAACAATGAAAAACACTATTGAAAAATAATTAAATTTAATAATCAGGCTATTAACCAAGGATATTTGCTGCACATTACACAGACACAGATTTAAATGATTCTAGTAGTTTCCAGAAAACATCTGTTAAACAATATCAAATTGATGATAAAGAAAATTGAGTTCCCTTTGCAGTTAAGTTTAATCCAGCTGCACCCAGCTATAAAAGAGCATTCAAAGGCAACTATTCATCTGTTGTTAATTCAAAAATGTTATTACTATGAACCCTTAACACCTGAGTCCTAAATTTCTGAAAAGTTTTTGCGTTTCTGAATTGATGGAAATGTGGATAGACAAATTGACTTAAGCTCCTCCTTCTGAAGGATAGAATTACACATTTACTCTCTGCTATTAGAAAAAAAGGATAAGGAGGCAGGTTTCATTTTCCTTTGACTTCAAGCAAAGAAAGATACCTTTTTTTAAAAAAAGCAACTTGTTGGAGAGAAAGGAAAAACAAACCCACCCCAAAACAACAAATAATAAAAAGAAAAAAACTCGCAACAAAAGCAAGCCATGGAAGGCTGTTCTTCAATCTGATCCAGATTCCTGTGAAGTCAATTTAAGTTTCAGTTGATATTACTGAATTTTCATCTCTTAAAATATCTTTTAGACGAGATTGTTTATTTTTGTAGGTATAAGAGGTGCTTTAATTCCTGAAAGTAACTGCTGTCAGTAAATAGTGCAGCCCAATAAGAAGAGATCCATAGAGTGACAGCTGGTACTGAGATCTATGTCCATTTATGCATTTTAGAAGGTTCCACTTTAGACTGGTTCTAGCCTTGACTTGAGGACCGAATGCCTGTTAGCAGTTAAATACAGTTTCTTGATCTAGTTTTGTCCAAAATAAGTGCAATTGTTAAACTCTAAAACTTGCCTGCAATGTGAAACAAAATGTACTGAGAGGGAATAATCAGAAGACTGTCAGAAGCAAATCTGTTACCCAAAGTAAAATTACTAATACGAAAGGAGCCCTGTATGACTAGTTTAGGGTAAATTAGATGCTATTAGTTCATGCTGATTCACACCTTTCCCTACAAATAGAAGCCTTAATTTCAAAGATGATATCAGGATAGTAAAATGAAATTCAATTCCCTCTCACTCCCTCTCTCCAAGGACCTTCCTGTGTAGTCATGCCCTTCTTAATAGTTCAATTTGAAGAATTTTTGATTGCCTTATAGTTCCTTTTCTTCACTGACTTATTGCAGGATTTCTTTGTTTGATGTGGAGAACTTACTCCTGACTTATGTATCTATTTAATCTATTCCTTTTAGTAAAAAAGAGAAACTACCTAAAATCCTGGAATTTTCAAGTGGTAGAATTGGATTTGGTTTAAATTGTACTTTGAAGAAACTATTTTTTACTAAAAAGCTTCTTCCTTTACTTACCAGTGATCAGGATAAGAAAATTTTAATTAACTTCTGAAGGCCTGATTTGGACCTTTATTAGACACCGTTGTCTCTTTTTTTTATCTTGAAATAAATTCATTTTTTCATTCCTCTCTCCCATTGTCCCTTTTCAAAAAATGGAAAATTTTCAAAATTGATATTGATAAATGTAATTCTAATTAAAAAAAATAAAGTGCTATAAACTGAAATAAATAAGAGTTAAAACAATAAAGTAATAAGACATTATAGAACCCTAACACTATAAGGCAGCTCAGACTGGAAGGGACCTCAGGAGGTCTCTCAGAGCTGGGTAAGTTATATCGCCAGGCTGCTCAGGGTTTTGTTTTTTTTTTCTCTTGAAAACCTCTGAGAATGCATTTCATAATTTCTCTTTGCAAATTGTTTTGCTGTCTGACTGTCTTAATGGTGGGGAGGGGGAGGTGGCGGGGGGGTGGATAAAACAATATTCCCTTTATATTCACTTTGAACACCTCTTGTTTTAACCGGCTCTGTCTAGATGATGTCCTTGTAGACATCAGTAGACTGCTGTTAGCAGCCACGTCTGCTCTGCTCCCAGACTTGTACTACCTTGATTTTATTTCAGTCCTAAACCACTGACTTGCTTTCTAGATTGGTTTTTGGATCTTCCTTATTACAATGGATTTGCTGTGTGATCAAAGAACTTAGGTTTGGCCACAGTAATTAGAGTCAGCCTATCTTGATCCTCAATGACTCAACATTCCAACTCATTGTCAGTGAGGTCAGTGCTGTGCTCCTTCCCACTCCTCTGCTTCCATCAGCTCCCATCTTGCTCTTCCTCATGGAGCAGTCCACCAATGTGACTCCCTGACAATCACCTCTGCTGAGCTGCACTTCTTTTGTGCCAGAGCATAGTGTATGCTCATGTTCAGCTTGTGGCTTGCCAAAATTCACAGGGCCCTTTTCAGCAGAAATGCTCCTCAGTGAGCCCCCAGCTTGCACTGTTGAAAAGAAATCTTCCTTTCCAGTTACAGGACTTCTCAGTCATCCTTTTTAAATGTATTGTCTTATTGTAATATCAACACGAACTATCTACATTATTTCATAAGAAAATAAATATGCATAAACTAAATCTTCAACCCCAATTTTCTGCAAACAAGCAATTATAAAAAAGTGCTCATTAGAATGAAAACCATAAAACAAGGATTATACTCACAAAAGAAGCTCAGTTTAATGGAATTCATTTCTGTAGTACAAACTGCCTTACGGAAAGTAAACAAATCAAAATGGAAACAGCAGCTGTGGCTCAAAATTACCATCAAGCACCAAAAAAAATCACTGAAAATAGTAATTGAGAGTGAAAGTCTATTGACTGAGCTGCCAAAGCTTCTTAAAATGCTAATATGATTATCAAATGAAAGAAGAATCAGTCACCACAAACAAATAAAGTTATCATGGATGCAAGTATTTGACAACTTTTTTTCTTATTTTTTAATTTTTTTAAACCGAAATAACCTGAAATTTGTAGCCAATGACACTAAAACATATGTTCTTTTTTAAACAGATTGTTATGACAGAAATGTTATAAGTGTTATGGCCACCTAAACTGTTGATATGTTCTCATTCAGCTTACTGAAGTGTAATGAGCATCATAACTTAAATGAGGTTGGGGTATTCACATACTTAGTGTTAAACCTTTTTTAGTACATTAAAGAGTCAGGCCATTAATGACATACACCACTTCAGTCTATAGCAAGATAGTATTTTGGGTGTGTCACACATCTCTTAAAAATACATTGCGCGACAATTATTATGCATTATACTCTTCATGGTAAGAGTTTCCTTCCTTGGTCTGATGACTACTGAATTACATAGAATATCTCTCTTATCACCAATTGACATAAAAAATAGGGTTTGTGTGGATACATTCATTTTACAGTAAGCATTGATTTTTCTCAATTCCTCACATACAAATGTATTAGGAACATAATGACAGTTTCAAATTAAGATATGTATGCGTGGAATTAGTTGAATGGATGGAGAAGGGGCAGAGACACTGCAGTGCTTAACTTTAATGGATTTGGCCCTAAATTCTGAGCACAAAAAGAATTATGCACTTCACAGATGGGATACAAAGATTTATATGCTGAATAGAGAGACACAAGCCAAGAAATGTTAAGAAGAAAATGGTATCTGATGAGTTTCTGGGATTTTTGGTTTGTCCTCTGGGATGCCTAGCTTCCCAAGTGTGCTGCCTAAGGAAGATAACAACTAATTGAATTTCTCGTCTGGTCCCTGACTTGTTTATACACTGGTTACTCATGTAGGTACATTGTCCTCACTGTCAAGCACTTCAAAATATGAAACTTAAAGTACCTTTTGTTGAACAAAATTTTGATTAATTCCACAATTTGAAGTTGTTAATTATTTAATATCCAGCTTGTTAAAACCTGAGCTAGGACTGTGAGGTATGACTAAGCTACCTGTATTATCAGGTCTGTTTCTTTTTTTTGTTAAATTATGCCTACTCACCAAACATTTCAGTAATGAATCATAGTAGGTTCTCAAAAACCTTCAGTGGACTTAATGGTGTTTTCCACCTGCCTGACACAATACACTGGAATCTTCACTGTTTACAGTTCAGTTAGCTTAGCTCCACCAGTTGAGCTGTGGCAAAGGTTTGGCTCCTCTACTCATCTGAGTGAACTGTAGTGTGGATTTGATCTTCAGAAGTAATTTTGCCCCTGGTAGCCTGATTCCACATGTGAAAAAAAGCCCAAGCAAACAAACAAAAAACCCCAAACCAAAAACCTAAGTGCTTCATAATCACTGGACAGGGCCTAACAGTACTTTCTTTAATTTGTGCTCATCAGAATAACAATCAATTCCTTTACAACAAAGCTCAGGGCAACTTATTTTCTTTAGGCTTCATCCTTTGTAATCTATCCCTCCCTTTTAACAGTTCATTTGCATGACCATCATTAGTGTAATTCGCAAAAAGAGAGCTTGAACTCCAAGCAGTCAACATAAAGTAGTGCACAGCAAACAATGATGCGAGATTATGACATACATAAATTAAGCCTTGCAAAGCTACTTTTAATTTTTTTTCCTATTCACTGTCTGTCTAGAGTAGAAAATAAAATTTATTTTCAGTTCAGCTCTTCCAAATTTCCAAATACGTATTTTTTGATAACAGAAATATCAAAGCAGATGGGATAATTTGGTCACTAGATGTCAGCAGTATGTGGAATTAATGCAGCAAAATCATGACAAAAATAGAACTTTCTGTTATAAAAAGAAAGAGGAACTGCTAAAGTAGTGAGATTTTTTTAATTACCTGTAAAAAATTATCTTTTTTATTAGTAGTAATAATAATGTAGCTCATCAATGAATGCAAACATCAATGATCTTATAAATAAGACAATCTTCAAGTTATCTCCATAATGTAATTTTAATGTCATTTCAATACAGTAGCATTTTAATTATTTAATATACATCCTAGGATGTCATCATTATATGTTAATATGCAGTTCCTGGTAAGAATGATATGACATCTTTAGAAAAATTTTCCTGCCGTAGGTGCTGTATAAAGAAGTTGGTTTCAATTTTTTTTAATGGCTTTGTAAAGTTTTGTAGGTTTTTTTTATTTAATTTTATTTTATTATTTTATTTCATTTCATTTCATTTTTCTTTAAGAGGGACACTTAAAAAAGAAACACCTATCTGTTGTTCTTATCATTTACTAGGTATGGAACAACAGTATTGCATATTTCCCTGCTTAAGTGCCATAACAACAAGAAGCTTTTCACATTCCAGAAAGCCTGTGGTATTCCTTTTCGTCTCTCTACAATTAAACCTATGATATCTTATTAAACACTGATGCATTTCATTACTGTTCCTTGTTCTTACTATAAGACATATTTCTGAAGCATGCTTTGCTTCATCTGCCTCTGTTAGTTCAGGATCTTGATCAAGATAAACCAAGATCAAAAAGATAATATCTTGAAGGATATACTATTTCAAAATAGAGAAAACTTTTATTTTTAATGTCAGTAAGTTGAGCCACAAATACTATGTCTAATTTGTACTGTGTATATTTTGCAGCTCCTGCATGGACCTCCTTCTGCAAGGTTTCTTTAGTAAGAGACTAACCCCTTAGGTCATACTTAGAGTGAGTTTGGACTGAGTGTGACCGTGACTGGGCAAATTCAAGATTATTTTTGTCTAATAGCAAAATCTAAAGTTAAAAACAAATTTCACTTAATATCATGCTCAAAATAGACTGTCCAATCTAAAATTGCAATCATGCAGAAAGAAACACCCACTGAAATGAATCTACTTTACTGTGTTCCCATAAAATAGCATACAATATTAATTATTTTGTTCAATTTCTGACATGTCCTACATGCACACGCATTCACTTAAAAATGAAATAAACCAGCTTTCCTCTTTTTAGCTTTGCAAAAACATGTGAATATTTTCAGCCAATATGTCTATAATTAAGCTTAGGCCAGGGAATAAAAGGACAGATGACAAATGAGTAAAATCTCACTAGAAATAGCGTGGTACTTCTCCTGTAAAAATAAGACTTTTTTGTGCAATGAAATACCAGCGAAGGTGAAAATTCAACAAAGTCAACCTTCTTACTTTGTAAACTGGGAAACAGTGCTGCATTTATGGAAATTACTCAAGAAATATTTTCTTTGATTTAATTGTACCAGCAGGAAAAATCTATGATCTTCTGACTGCTTGCCATGACGTTTTTGAAATAAGATAATTTTTTAGAGTTCAGCCAGTCTCAATAAAGATAATACTAAAAAGAAGCTCTATATAGCACAGTTTTAGTAAGCACTTCATCATTTCTTGGACAGTTTTTTTCTTTGCCGTTGCGACCCTTCTGTTGGTCTTTCATGCTTTGAAGCCAAGGGTCGCGTAATACTTAGACTGCATAGCATGCCAAACAAAATGATAATTCCGTGGCCTACAGAAGCATTAAATACTCTCTTATAGTTACAGATGTGAAAAGAATAAAAGGGGTAAGCTCCTGATATATCCTAAAGAAATTCTTTTTAACCCATCCAGTTCATTTATGCTTTTACATTTAGGAAAATACAATATTTCATAAAGACATTTTTTTTAATATTCATTAAAATAGACGGAAATGTATTTGAGACACTGGGATATGAAGAAAATAATAAAAAGTGGGGAACATCTGTATACACGAACAACGTTTTATGAAAAAGCAGAAACAGCTTCTGCTCCCATGTAAACTAGAAAGAGTTTGGTTTTTTGCCAACACTGGCTGTTGTACTAAAGCCAGCATGACCTTGTTAGATATTTTTTTTTTTATTGCCTAATTTTGATAAACTTTCTTGTTGGTGGCCATTTATTTCAACTAGAACAGCAAACAATGAAATAACAGAATGAAACATGAGTATAGAACTCAAAGCTGTCAAAGCAAGAATCTAGCTTTTTTTGAGTACCCTTCCAATATGAAACTGAAATTATAATGCAGTGGAAAGGAAAATATGTGGAGAGAGATCTTGATTTCAGATATAAAAAGACAGACATAAACAATCCTATAGAAAGGAAAGATTTAAAAAATATTAAATAAACCTTTATATTGTCTGTCTTGGAAGATTTTTTTTTAATACAAACATGCTGGAGCAAAAGTAATGCTAAGGCTAAAAAGAAAAAAATACTTGCAATTTTCTGCATTTTAAAATAATTATAACATACCAAATAAATTAAACTCCTTAATCATCTTCTATATTTTCCCATTTTATTTAAAGATTGCATTGTTGTTTATCTATAATATTCATTAACCACCATGGTATCTAGAAAAAAGGCTTACACTTTATTTCTTGTGATCTCTCGGGTGCAAAGTCTGAGAAATATACTATTTTTTAATAATTCTGATCCACTGATCTAGATTTATCATGTTGAATATACAGGTACTCCTCCTTCAATAAATTTGTACTGCAAACAAAGACGTTCACAATTCAGTGTTGATTTAAATATCATTTATCATAGGGTATTTTTCCTCCAGTAGGGTTAATACTGAATGAAAAGTGGAAGATATTCATACTGACAAACTTTAAATTTTAATTACCTATGTTAAGAAATAAATTCCAAAGGCTTCTTCTGCAGTTTGTGGGGAAAGAAAAACTTCTTCAGAAAACAATTCAGTGCACTTACATTAGGTTCCTGATCATAAACATTCTGTATTGCAGCTAGCAATTGTACATGTAAAAGGGATGTAGAGACTGGCCAGCTAGCTTCTGTCCTTACTGTTGTATATTTATGAATATCCCCCAAATTTTTCTCTTAGGGAACTATCTCTTCTCATTGCTCTGTTCTTCAATTTATTAGGTCTTTCTGATAGTGGAAAATTCAGATGTTTGTGGGTCATGTTTTCAGGGCCTCTCTTCCCACAGAACCCTGGAAGACTTCTGTGGCGGAACTGAGGGAGAATTGAAGCTAAGTTAATTTCAGCAGCCTTTATCTCAGTATTTCAGGCAGAAAAAAATCAGAGGCACACAGGTTTTGCTGAGTTACTTCTGCTTCAGAACTCAGAATCCCAAAGCTTTTGGGGAATGTTGAAAAAGCATACGTAAAATACAAAAAGATCTTCCATGCATTTAGGTTCTTTTCTAGATGAAGATGCAGAGATGATCGGAAAGCCTTTAGCTTTCAAAAGGGAGCTAGACAATTTATAATACTAATTTATTTTGCTGCTGACAGCAATAGACTGAGAAGAGCTAATATACAGAATAGTCATATCCATAAATCAGTAATACTTTGTATTAATGACTAATTTTCTTTATAAAAACATAAAGAATGTACTGAACAGGGTGCTTGGAAAACCATGTTTAGCGTCTTTGTGCATTTGTTTACTTCTTACTGTATCCAAAGGTATACAGAATTAGAGAGTGAGGTCTGTTGTACATAGATATTTATTCTACAACAAATCATGGTGTGTTGGCCTTGACTTACAGCCAAAATCCCACCCAGCCACTCACTTCCTCCCTCAGTGGGATGGGAGAAGAATACAAAGAACAAGAAAGCAAGCTTGAATGTTGCTATAAAGACAAAGAGATTGCTTACCAATTAATGTTGTATGCAAAACTGTCTGAACTTGAAGAAAACTAGATTAAATTATTGCCAATTAAAACTAAAATGTAGTTAGCAGTGCAGGTAGTGGTAAAAAAAGACAGACACTAAATCAACATCTTTTCTTCACCCTTTCTAGGTTCAAATTCAGTCCTTTACTCCAGACTCCTCTACCCCACAACCAGTGAACTGGGTTGGGAAGTGTTATTGTCAGTACATAGTAGTTTCTCTCTGCTGCTACTTTCCTCTCACACTTTGCTTCTGCTCCAGTGTGGGGTCTCCAAAGGGAACAGTCCCTTTGGGAATATTCATATGCTGCAACGTGGTCCTCTCCATGAGCTGGAGAGGATATCTGCTCCAGCATCACGGAGAACCTCCTCCTCCTGTGCTGAGGTTGGTGCTCCCTACATTGTTTCTCACTCTTTTTGTTCCCTCCTCCCCCATCCCTCCAGAAATTTTGCCCTTTAGTACATTTTTTGGTTGATGGGAAACTCACTATAAGTCAGCAGTGTGCCCAGAAAGGCAACCATGTCTTGGGCTGCATCAAAATGAGTGTGGCCAGCAGGTTGAGAGAGATGATTCTCCCCTTCTACTCTGCTCTCATGAGATCCTACCTGGATTACTGCATTCAGCTCTGGGCTCTCCAACACAAGAAGAGCATGGATCTGCTTGACCAAGTCCAGAGAAGGGCCATGAAGATGTTCAGAAGGCTGGAGTACCTACTGTACAAAGACATGCTGAGAAAGTTGGGGCTGTTCAGCCTGGAAAAGAGAAGGCTCAGGGGAGATCTTACAATAGTCCTCCAATACCTAAAGGTGGTAAAAAATGCAGACACAATTATCAGTAGTATTATGGAATCAGGCCAGTCTAATTAAAGGTCTACCCCTGCAACAAAACGGAAGAATGTTTATAGCTCCAGGAGATTGAAAAGGCATGTTAGCATATTTCAAATTATGCACTTTTGGAAAAGCAATTCTCATATATGTTCTCAACTGGTATTTTATGATTTCTATTTTATGTGAGCAGATTAATTCAACATTTTCTTTCAGCCTTATGAAAATGTGCCACCTAGACACAGTGCTCAGTGTGTGTGTACCTCTTTAAAAAATGTGACAAACTTTTCCATGGCAATATTTTCTGTAAGAAAAGTTATCAGCCTCAATACTAGGTATTGTACTGATTATATTGAAGAAAAGATTTTCCCTTAAGGAAGAGGGTAGAAAAATATTGAATGTTGATATAAAGACAAGTCTGCGACTTGATTCTTCTGTTTTCTTGTACTACAGTTTATCTGCTAACACCTGTATGAACAGGGTATCAAGTATTCCCATGTTGAGCTAGTAGCTTTTCATATTCCTTTTGCAAGGTGTAGATAATTACACTATCTTTAGGTTCTAGTTTTCATTTCTGAACAAAAAAAATCACTGATTCCTATAGTCTGGCAATTAGATAGCACTGTAACCCATAGTTTGGCTGTCACAGCTACCAGTTACCTGCTAATGAATGTTGTCCTTTTCCTAGGATTTCCTTAGAAAATAATCATAACTAGTAAAATATTTGAGTTTTTTGAGGACCACATTTCTAAATAACAAGGAAACCTTCGATATTGAAGAGTTTTGTTTTGTTTTGTTTTTTTTTTAACTTCAGCAGAACATGTAACCCAAAAATACTGGGATGAAATAGTTATTTAAAAATAGAATTAAAACTCTCCTGGCAGACCAAGCTTCTTCCTCTAGCCGTTGTGAGCAGCATCTGATAAGTAACTTGCTCTTACTTGAGGAACAAAGTTTGACTGTTTAATACCTTCTAGGCTCCTCAAACCCCAGCATATGTCTGGAAATTGTTACTTCTCAACTAAAACACTTATTTTCTTTCTCATGCATTTATAGGAAAATATTGACTTAATTTCTTTTTTCCTGCTTTACTTGCTCAATATTCCTTGTGTTTTGCCTACCTAATTAGCCAAAATACTAAGTTACCACAACTAAACAGTTATGCATTTTGTGTGAATAAATATATATACAATTGCACAAGTAAACAGAGATTGTGGACTAGACCTTTGTATTGCATATTGAATTGCTGACACCATTTCACCTCTGTAAACACCTTGCCAGTTAGCTGCTGGATGCGTACACTAGCTTACGATGCTTACACTTTTTATTAAAAAAAAAAATCAAAAACCCAATAAAACTTACTACCCCTCTCAAAAAAAACCCCAATAACCCAAAGCTAAACAAAAAACACCTAGACAATAAACACCCAAACAGTAAAACCAACAATAGAACCTTCAAAAACCATTGCTGCAACTCTGGGAACCATTGCAGCGCACAAAACCATAAAAATTAAATGCAGAAAAAAGCTATTTTTAATGAGGGAATGGATCATATAGAGGAAACCTTTCAGATGCTGCAGAGCAGCAAGAAGAAAGATCTTTGCTGGGGCAAGTCATTCTCGGTACATGTAATTATTTATGTGTTAAAAGACACTGCATATAATAAAATATGGCAATTCTAGCTAATCCAATGAATTAAAACAAGTTTATAGACAGGCCCTCCTGGAAATTAAGAATGCAACAGTCTCAAAGTATAATACTTCAAAAGAAGCTTTTTCTCTGATTTTTATACAAGTAATTAAGAACTGTGGGAATCTGATGATTTCTTTATTCATATATCTTGCTAGAATCATGATTAAAAGACCAAGTTTAAAGAGTTCAAGTTCCAGATTAAGATGTCATCAGGAGCATTAAGCTTGATGGAGAGGGTCAGTTCCTATATTTCATTTTGGTGTTTGGACTGGACTATAAATGTAGGATTTTAAATTCCTCTTTGTCCATAACGGAGTATTCTCTGATATCTATAAAAGACTGAATGAAAGAATATGGGGAAAAAATGACAATCTGAATAATTGTGTTGATGAATTAATGTTCCTTTTTCATACACAACCTTTAATTTTTTAAAATACAAGTTTTTCCTACTATGACTATGATCTAAAAATAGGTTTATAGAATTTAATATAGATAATTCTACCTTTTGTAGTGTTTATTAGTTATCCATTACATTTCACTAGTCAGCTGATCTTTTATCATTATTCCAGTCTTTGAATAAGTCATGCCCTGGTTGCATATCAAGAAATTTATGCTTAAAATATACATACCAAATTCTATTTCTTATTATCTTCCTTGATGAATAACAGTTAAAAATCTATTTTAGAAAACCTTACCCACTGAAAAATTTAGCATAATAATTCTTATATTGGTTTTTACAATAATGGAG
Source organism: Psittacus erithacus (assembly GCA_009867235.2). Lineage (NCBI taxonomy): Eukaryota > Metazoa > Chordata > Aves > Psittaciformes > Psittacidae > Psittacus > Psittacus erithacus. The sequence goes on from WYDI02007233.1 coordinate 20,767, forward strand.
ATTCTTTAGCTTTCTTCAGGTCACTTCTTATCTAACAAATGCAGAAAAAAATCAGGATTTGATTTGTAATTACTAGAACCTTCACCCCTTTATCATTTTCTGTTTCTATATGTGCACATACATGTAAAACATAAAACCCTGGGATCTTTAGATTTCCTGCTTGTCAGGCTAACTGTTGTCTGTGTATGACGGCATTTGTGTGAATTGTGCTGTGTATGCTCAATTCATTAAAACAATGACAAATGACAATTATCAACATATTAATATTACTGTGTGAGCTATTTTTATAAGTTAATGACTGCTCCCATGGTCAGGATCATTTGCAGGAGCAATATTCTTTTTCTGTGTCCTATGTCTGAAACTTTGGCTGTTATTTTTAATAGCTGTGATGTTAGCCAATGGTTTCAGTATGTACTATACAAGGGAATTAAGTAATGACAACAGATATTCACTTATGACATTCCTATTCATATCAAAGGTGGGCAATGGCATAGAGTGTGAGCTGATTAAATGTTGGGAAAGTTATATGTATTATCATTTCTACAGATTTTTCCGTAAGCCCCTTAAGACCACTGCACCATAGTATGCAATAGCACGTAAAGAAAAAGTTCAGTTTCTTCCACCTAAAGCTATGTTCCTTAATTTATTTTTGATATTGTGGTGCAAATTACAGTTATAATGAAAGGATCAATTACATCGTCCATTGTGTTGATTTGTGTCCAAGATAACATGGTGTTATCTTAAATGCATTTTTTTACCATATGAAGACAGGGACAGCCCTTAACTTTTTTCTTAGACACTTTTTCCCTCTCTACCAAGAGTACAGTTAGATTAAAAATAGACTTTGCAACTCAATGACCAGTTGAAAAGTCAGTTTTTGGTATTATAGCTCTTCATTAGATTGATTCAGGAATGAGTAAAAGAAAAAGAATGTATTTAAAAGATATAATAAATTGTTCAGCCTTCTTTTTCTTGAAAATCAAGGGGAGTTTGAATGTAATAAATTTAAATGATGTTTGAATAATTTTAATAAACAGAAATGAGAGTAACTCATATGATAAAGACAGAGGGACGTACTGCAGGTTTGAGTGCATACGTACTATTCAAATTAGATAAGTCACATCTATTTACATCTAAAGTTAATTTGGCCCAGAAAGCATGAGTATAATATATAACATTAATATAATAAATAACTGTTCCTGTTGTTCATCAAATATAGGTGGTTGAGACTTCAATTTAATCATATTTCTTCTTTCCCTCTTAGTCTAGCCCCAGACTATGACGTGAGTACTATATTTGGATGACTAATGTAAACTGAGTTCTTCCTGAACAGAATATATAACATAGACTATGTCAGACATTTTGGCTTTTAGAAGTGTCTTGCTTCACTTTCAAAAAAAAGAAACAAGGCAAAGAAACCTATGAATTCATTCAAAAATTAACATTTTATAGAAAATAAATTCAATATTCAAAATATCACTGGAAACCTTTTGATAGCTTTGGCAAGCTATGAAAATTCTGTAGTCAAATACTTTAGTCTTTACAAATCCTATTAAATATTTAGTATTTTAGAGAGATGTTTTTGGAGAAAGTTTGATGAGAAGGTCAGACTCTGGATCTCTCTACCCCTCATTCAGAAACATTGGAGTTACTGATTGCCATCTTATCTGTTATTGTGTTAAATCAAAAAGATGTGGTCTCACATAAATAGTACATAAATTACCTAAATAATAGATCTAAATACCTAAATAATTGATCAAAACATCAAGCGAACTTACAAGTTGATTTCTTAGCTTCCTCATAAAAACCTGGGGTACTTAGGCGCAATTTTCCGCATGGTTATGTGACTTTTTTTTTATTTCTCTGTGGCCTCATTTCTTGAGATGGGAAGATGCCTTCAGCACCAGAATTGCCAAAACTGCTGTTTCTTAAGTTTTTTATATTTTTGAAAGAGAAGCATGGTTTTTTATTTGTCTTCAAAAATACTCTTTGCCAGGGTACTAAGCATAAAGTTACCCAAGTATGCTACATGATATTTTAGCTGTCTTATAAAATCTTGCACAATGGCAAAGTTAAGCTCTGCTTTTCATATATTTTAATTTATTAGGTTTCATTAAATATTTCTTGTAGGTCTGTATCATCTCTTTATATTTAGTTATTGCTGTCACTGTCCCACAGAAAACTAGCTCCTGTAGTTTTCTTATTTGTTGCTTTTTTGCTTTGTTGGTTTTGTGGTTTTAGATTGTTTTGGTTTTTTGTTTTTTTTGTTTTGTTTATTTTTTCTGCTACACCATCTAAAACAAACTGTGTTATTCAAAAAAGGGAAGTGAGAGTCTTGTGAGATTTTCCACTGGTATGCAGCTTAGCTACAAATTTAAACTGGGCTAAAGCACATGTCCATATATTATGTTAGTGTGTAATTATCTGTACTGGTGAACTATTATCCTTCTTCCTGAAGGAGACTCATGTCTATAACAGCAGCACTCTTCTGAATAATTTTCAGGAATGACTTGCAGGTAAATCCAAGTGGGCAATTGATTTTGTAGGGAAGTGAGAAAGAGAAAAGACATTGACCATATTGATGCTAACAGAAAATGCAGCAGCATTGAATAAATATGCAAATAAATACTTGTTATCTGTGACTGTTACCTCCTTGACTATGTGGCTATCATCTTTGAATAACGCATGGAAATATGAAAAAAAAACTAAACAAAGTGATAAATATTGGATTCTTTTGCAGATTCTATGTAACCACAAAAAATTAAGAATATCTAAGTTTTAAAAGAACTTATGGAGTAAGGAAAAGAACTGTAAAGGGATTTGAACCACACAAATAATAAAACCTATCTAAAATGAATACATTGACAAAAATGAAAAAATGAAAAAAAGTAAAATTTGGGATTCTTGTAGTAGCCACAGGCCAGCTGATACTATAGATAAAAGTATGTGATTAAGCTGAGGAATCTGTGACTAGTGCACAAAAAGAAGAAAAAAAGGGAAAAAAAATATCTAGTATCTTAGTAATTTCTAGAATAGAAAGTATACTATGCCTTTCTTCTGTATCTATATTGGCTATTTTTGCACTGCAAATTTTTTAAGAATAACCTCAAAGAATTAGTCAATTTAACAATAAACAAAACCCTATCACCCTGATAGTTCCCTGAATCTGCTTTGGATGACAGTTGTTAGCTACTAAAGTGATTGGATTAAGGGAAGATAAAAATTAAATTTTGAACATTATGTCTTTGACAACTTGCAGTATCAAAGACTATAGAAATAGTTGCAGTATAGAAAGGCTTATAAATGTTGTGTTAAATGGGAAACTCCTGTCCAACACATTAAGAAAAAATATATATAAAGTGTAATAATTCAGAAACTGTACAGTATGTTTTAATGTATGTTTTAATTTCCTAAGACTAAAAATATCTATAACTCTTTTTATCCTTTCCAACAGGAGTGATGTGGAGAAAAAAGGAAAATACAAAAGTGAACTTCCATCATCAGAAGAATGCAGCAAAACACACTTCAAAGACTATAATTTTAATGCACTGTTTCTTTGTTGGTTTTCTTTCTTTTCTCAAGAATTTGATCTTTTCATTAAATTAAAGGTCTGCATTGCATGACTGCCAAATGGCAAATTTTTCAGTTACAGACTTCTTGAAGATGTACAAGAACTGTAACTGTATAACTTAGATGTCTGCTTTATTTCTTGTTTCATTCATTGGTTGTTTTCTTGCGGGTTTTTGGGGGGGTTTGCTTTTCTTTTTTTTTTTTGTAAGCCAAAAGCCCTGTTTTCTAACCCAGCACCATTTCTCTGACAGTGACAAGGGAAAATTCTTAGAGAAAGATGATAAGAAGTAGAGTGATTCTTTTCATAGAACAATATGATTCTATGATTTTCCTGGGAATGTCTTCTCACATTGTGCAGCATACAGCGGACTTCTTCACACAGAAACTGCAGCATAATCTTCTCATGTAAGAGCAACTATTGGACCTGTCCTACACAAGGACATCTTCTACCTAATTGAACATGATTTATATTCTTGGCCTCTACAAAACTGAGTGACAATAAGTTCACAAAATGATCGCATACTGAGTGGGAAATCCAAAAATCACTAGACTTCCCTTGTTCTTGCCATCTTATTTCTTCATTTTCTCTGTAGTTCTTTCAGTGTAATAACATAACCTGTAAATAAAGAGAAAATCTTTACTGATTCATCTTCAAGCTTTACAAAAGTCAACCATGTTTCCTATAATTTCTCTTTTTTTCAAGACAAGAAATTGACATTTGCCTACTTTATTTTTTTTTTTTAAGAAGCCATTTCATACCTTTGGTCATTCTGGATCCCTTTGTACATTTTCAAGCGATATTATATAATTCTAAGAACAAGAACTATACTAAAACTCTACAATGTGCGTGCATACCAAATGAAAATAGTGCTATGAAGTTTTTCTCTATTCTGTCATAGACATAGGCAATATTCAATTTAGTATTTTGACAGCTACTGAATCTTGACTATTTTAAGAGTTATTGAATCCTGAAGTTTTCTAAATACTGTCTTCACTGATCACCACACATCTTATTGCATGGTGACAGATAACTTAAGAGTCTGTAACTGACTCACCGGTCATTTTATTATATAGCTACACACAAATTATCATGATATCTTTTTTGTGTTTTGTCTCTTTGCGGTTAGCTTTGTATTGGATTTTCTTCAATTATTTCATATCATGTGCAAATGTTGTTGTTACGCTATTCAATCTGTTTTCCAACTCCAGCCTGATATATATTCCTGTGCAGGAACAGTAGAGATGCCTGTTTCACCCGATATAGTCATCACCCATTTCAATCACTGTGAAGATTTTTCTCTAATCTGTTTTCTCTCTTTCAGTGTCTTTTTAATCAGAGGTGACCCACTCTTCTGAGAGCTTTTATTCTCTCAAAGATGCTTCTCCTGAGTTTTTGCTTGTTCGTTTGCTTGTTTGTTTGTTTTTTTGTTTGTTTGTTTTGGCTGTTGTTTTTTTTTTTTTTTAATTCAGAAACATTCAAGTCATGCATTTTGCTTGCTTTGAATATTTACTTGCCATGGTGCCTGTACCTCACTCATTTGCATTGCAGCACAGCAGCTTCTCCCCTTTTTCATGACCAGTGTGCCAGACACAGGTATTTGACAGGACCTATAATCATCTGCAACTAATGTGCTGAGGAACCCATTAGAGAGAATTCATAGTGTTCCAGCTGCTGGAGTAAAAGTGGAAAATAAAAACATCAGAGCCCTCTCCCATCTCTCCAAAGGCTCATGTCCAAGAAGCTGTGTGATGTCTTATGCTCTCTGTATGATAACTGATTCCTCCCTTGACATCCCACAGATCAATGTTCTGAATAATATTCTTGTGCAATATTGAACCCAAATCATATTGATATTCAAAGTAAATGAGTCCTAAATATGTGAACAGAAAATTGATACCCCAGTATATTGTAACTATACTTTTTAAAGTGTGTATTTCTTTATTCTGTCTCTGTGAACTAATTACAATACTGTTATCTTATAGTCCCACTTCTATTTGTCTATTAAAACACTTTTATAGCAAAAGTTGTATTATGAATGGTTAAAATATTTTTCTCTCCATGTTGTACTAATCTTCCAGTATAGTCTAACACAGCATGGCATAAGTTTCTGAATGTCATATGTTCTCCTTGGATTTATCTTTGACCAGACTATTAATAATTATGAAGGAAATCTGAATGAAGAATGATATTTATCTTTCTGCTAACACATTATCTTGACCCACAGTTTCACAGATAGAGTTGTCTCTCTTTCATTCTGGGCCTTCCATATTCACCTATCTCAAGGTCAGCAGGATGATACAATGAGAAAATAGAATAAACGCTATCTAATGGAAGTAGCATTTCATAAAAAAGCTGTGATGACAACTCTACAAAAACAGCAGAGGAATACAGCTTTTTAACTGAGCACTACCTGACAGTCAATAATCAAGGGAAAGCCTTAATTGATGACATTTCATTAACATAATGAATTGAAGCTGGGAAAAGAGAGCCTCTTATTAATTAATCAAACAAAACACGAACAGTTTCTGTCCCTTACTCTCTGCCATTTTCTATTAATCATAAGACTGTGCATTAAACTCATTTGAATTCACTAGGTGTTGAGTATTTCTGTGGGAAAACTCTTGGCAGAGTGGCATGCTCAAGAGAACAAGCTTATGCAGGTATGAAACACATTAGAAATTCATGTTTGTAATTTAAGCTCTCATCTCTGCAGGAAGTGCTGATAACTTTCTGAAAAAGAACACCAGATCTTAGTAGTCACTGGTATACAGCTGAAAGCTGCCTCCTCTCTTACAATGTTACCTGGCTGCAGGTGTTTAATCCATCAGGGTGAATTTTTAGTACAATAGTGAATGCAGGGGCTATGTTGGTGCCTGTCAGATTGAACTTTTTACACCACAGTTTGTCATGCATTGGACAATTTTTCTTGTTATTCCCAGCAGTACTTTCTCTGTCTTTTGCTTTGCATTTTGAATATATGAAGAAAAGCAAAAACAGGGTATTGAAGAGCTCAGGATAGTTCAAGTTCTGCTTTTTGATTGTTGTTGCATTTCTTATTTTCCGGCGAGCATTTGTAGTCTGTGTTGGTGGCTGCTTCAGTAAATTTTTAGTACCTTGGGAAATGGTTGTCCTAGGTTCAGCAGTAGCAGTCATTTTTATCCTTCTGTCATGGGTTCAGCAGTAGCAGTCATTTTTTCTCCTTCTTAGTGGCTGGTGCAGCGCTGTGTTTCTAACTTT
>WYDI02007234.1:5823-24591 GCA_009867235.2 Psittacus erithacus
GCTCTTGTCTTAGTACTCTTAGGTATTGGCGGGTGCGCACTTTCTGGCCGCGATTTGTTTTAGTGGAGAATTTTATTTAGGGATTTGCACATACATAATGCTAATATTGATCTTTTGTCCCTCCCCTGCCCCCAGCAGGAAGGAGTTTTTGTCACAATGAGTATAGGAAATGTGTGTTTTTGTAGTTTCCAGTTCATGAGATATGAAACCCTGACTGCTTTGAACAACATGGAGTGTAAATTGTGCCAGACTAAAATTGGGATGAGCTCGTAAGTGGCATCTACTTTTTCTGTAACATTTTGTTAAGACTGTAAGAAGTGTCAATGATGATGATCTGCCCGAATGACTGTTTAAAGCAGTGCAACCAATGTTAACATTCCCAATTGACATTTTTCCTTGTAATGAGGTGATTTATTGTTCGTTCTTAAATTTCAATGAATATTCACCAATTTTGTGGCTAAATTTATTAATGAGCTTTGCATTTATTTATCAGATTTTATAATTGTTTTTAAGCCTCTGTAATCTTCTCAACATCAATTATTATTAATCTATCAAGAGTATCACCCTCCTCCTTCCCTCCTGCTCCCTAAAGTAGAATAAGCTTATCAAAGATTTTTTTTCTTCCTTGATCTTTGGCTAGTTAAATCACCTCTTAGGTCATCTTTGTAAATGAGTTTGTAATGTTAAATTGACAAATTAATAGATCAGAACTGTTCTGTGCTTTTTGGTCAGTTACTGCTTCAGTTTTCATGGGTTTTCCTTCCAACAGGAAGGCATGACTGTTTTAGCTTAGACATTGTGCTATTGCAAAAAATAATAATGGCAGTGTAACCTATCTTTTAACTAAAATGATTTGTTTCCATTTTCTCTCTAGACCCATTGGGTACCTAACTTTGGTAGTTCATTATTGTGGCAATGGTGTAGCATTTGTAGGGGAGCTAGGGAAGCGGCTGTCTTGGGTCGAATAGGACAAAGTGCAGTACTGAATCTTTTCACTCATAAAGGCAAACTATTTGTAGGGAAACTGTTTCTGAAGATTCCTCAGGCCATAAAATAAGATTTGAGGTGCATTTTTTCCCCCTGTGCATCAGACCAGGTTGAATCGCAGTTGAAAATGGGGTGGTGGGAGGTGGCATGGTTAACTGGTGTGCTAATTATTGACCTTAAAGAATGCTGATTTCAAAAATCTAATGTTGAAATGTGAGAGAATAAGTTGAATTAGCTGTAGTGTATCTTTTCAGCTAGCTGTGAACAGAGACAAGAAGCTGCATAAATTTTATTCGCATACGAATGGGTGTGTCCTTTAAAGATAATGCAGCCTTTGACTTCAGTAATTTTTCAGTGTTTTTCCTTTGTGGAGTTATTTTAAATACAAAGATAACATTTTCTGTCTCAGGATGTTGCTGAGATGCAAATGAGAGAATATATATCAGGATATATGATGTTTGCTCTGTTCCCACAGTGTTTAGGAGGAGTCCATTATTGAATGTGGACTTGGCTGACTTTTGGCCTGAGCTGGTGCAGCCTCTGTTATGTCCTTATGGACCTGGCGTCTGCATAGGACTTCAGAATACATTTGAGTGCATTTAGGTAGTCAGGAACAGTGATGTCTTCTCTTCAGCTAAAAAACTCCAAAAACAAAAAACAAAAGGAAAGTGCTTTGCAGAATTATTCTCCTAATTGCTTTCAAAGGAAATCTCTAGGATAGGTCTGTGGAATGTCAAGTTTTTTAGACATGCTTCCTTTCTTCTTTTATATTTTTCATTATTCTATGTCAACAAACTCTTTAAAATCAACCACAAAACCAAACTGCCAAATAGGTTTTTTCTTTTTTTTTTTGCTTTTCTCTAGCTTTAAACACCCTACACTTCAAAAGCACAAGTATTCAGATTTCCTTAATTTTAGATGCAGAATAAACAGTGGTCTTTACTGGATCTCTTACGGAATTGAAGCTTTACATTTTTTGACTTGTATAGGGCTTGAAATTGGCATTTTTCTCTTTAGCAAAAGTATAATACAGGATTTTTTTGTGGAAAATCTGCATTGTTTTTGATGCTGATTACTGTAGACTTAGCAGATGTAAAAACTATCTTTTTTAATAGTGAGAATAGTGAGAATATAGTGAGAATATTTTATGTGGTATTTAATTTCTACCATGTTTGTGCTTTAGAAGCTTAATCTTACGGGTTCGTGGGTTTATAGGTAAAACATGAACACCTAGAATTTAAAGAATAATAAAGCTTTTATTTGTGTTAGGTAGTTAGAAGATGTTTCAGTGCCTTTGGAAATAACTTTTTCCACTCTAAATGTTGATAACTGTTTTGTCTGCAACTTTTTGATTGTAATCTTCAAAACTCCTAATTTGTACTTGGACTAGTTTGTGCATAGTTGGCTATCTTATTTCTGAAACTACCTAATTGGCTTCTCACAAGATAGAAAGTGCTTATTGCTTATCACCAACACATCTTTCCTCTGCCATCAGTCTTCTACTGTTCAGTTGCTGTGAAGAAGCAGGTGAGAAAAACAATTCTGTTTTTTAGTTTGTGTGCTAATCAGCAAGGTAACCTTTCTTATTAATAGGATAGGTGCCAATAAGGAATAGGTACTTGAAAATCCTCTCCATTATATCAAAAAGGCAAGTCAATGACATCCACCAATGTGGTTTTTTTGTTTGGGATTTTTTTAGATTTTATTTCTAATTTGGGGAGATCAAGTAGCCAGAGTGCTTGTACCCATGATGTTTTCCAACTAGATGCTTTATGTGGCCTCTAGATCAACTGAACCTGGTCATTCTGTGCTTGTCTGGAGCGACTTATTCGAAAAATTCTGCTGATTTGTTGATATAATTAAAGGTCACTTAGCTTCCGCCAAAAAATCTTTTATGTTATATACCCTCATTTTAATTGTCTGTTATATAATAACAAAGTAAGGTACAGTACTGTTATATTCCTTGATGAAGCAATTAAAAAAAAGGTTTTCATTCATTATTCTTATGGGGGCTCTGTCAAAATCTTTTCAGTATGTTCGGTTGAGGTTGTTTTGCTGTTCAGTCAGATTTCTGATTTCTGATTATCAAACAGTGTTTATGTGCCCTTATAACAATTTAATTTCAGCCCTTTTATTCTTCTTCATTAAGGTATGTTTTCACTCATGAAACCAAAGCATCTCTGATTTGTATGGTATTTAAAAATGCATTTTAAATGATTGTTGAATTAATTTGTTCTTAGCATTCTTTAACAGTACATGTTTCTTCCACTTTCCAGTCTTCCTTTATAATCTAATTCACTGTAAAGTCTTGATGCTTTTTCCATAACTAGCAGTTCATAAGCTTCTTTTAAATTTTCATGGTAGGAGTTCAGTCATCTATTCTGTACCTTCAGTGATTGAAAGTACTACATTCTAACCTAGTGTTTGAAATAACTTAGAAAATTGAAGAAAAGGAAGAAAGTTCTTTCTTTTAACATTACCCATAGTTTAGTTGTCTGGCTTGTTTGCTGGGTAAATCTTCAGTGGTAGCACAGTATTCCAGGGCTTTCAGGGATTAGTTTCTATGTGGTGATTCCATAGTGAAGAGAGCTCTGTGTTTACAGAGAGCAAAAAGATATGGATGCCATTTAGGGTTATAAATTTTCAGACTGAAAATCCAGTAATACCCTGAATTTTTGTTGTTCTTTTAGTTCCCTCCCCCCCTTTCAAATTTTGATTTGTTGCCAGTATTCCATCAAAAGCAACCTCAAATTTCTAAACTGCTGTACCTCTCTGTAGTGTTACCGTCATCATTGCTATATCAACTTTCAACATTAAATCTTTCCGTTCCACAAATGCGTGGAGGAATGTGCAGGTAAGGGGTGGGAGAGGAAAGAGGAGCGGCAGTACGCTCATTCAAGAGGGCTGTGTATGTATCACTAGGAAAGGAAGAGTCTTCCTAGTGATACAGATTTCTGAATTACTTTGTCATGAAATAGAGCATAAATACACGTGGAACAAAAGGGTGATTTTTCTTTTTTCTTTTTTCCTTTTTTTTTTTCTTTTTTTTTTTTTTTTTTTTTTTTGGTATCTACACTTTTTCACAATGGTGTCGACATTCCTCTAGATGCTATTTGCTCCATAGGGTAGAACTTCCCTTCTACTCACAAAGAAAAAACATAAGGTGGAACTACAGTTCAAGTGATGTCTTGTCATGCACATTCTTTAGATATCATGCTGCCTGCTTATTTCAACAAACACTGAAGAAGTGTAGGAAAAAAGAATAGGAACAAAAGTTTTTCAGTAAGCACAATGTTAATTGTGTGTCTGGGAAGTCAATATTCTTTGTAGCAAGGGAGGTACACAGAGTATGTGATAGTTCTTGAATGGCTTTCAGGAGTTCGTTGATAATTCTCCATTACAAATTCAGCCAGGCTGCTGGATGCTGTGAGGTGACTGTTGCAGCAAGCTGAACTTCATAAATAGTATCTTGGGGGATATGTGGAAGAATTTCTGAAACTCAGAATGACAGTATAAATAACAATGAGCTTAAAGGCTACCTTAGCTTAGTCTTACCTAAAACTCAGAAATATTTGAAATGGCAGGTTGAGTGAGTATGCTAATATCATAAAATGCCTTGTAACTGAGAGATGGGTTCCTGGATTTAGTAAAAGTTTTTATTTGTGTAATTGTGCATAGAATTACCTTGAAGTATCTGCTTAAATATCATAAACTTTACACTCTAAAAGGTATAGTCATATCCAGTTCCCAGGAACCTGAAGGTTCTGAGTACTGAAAAAAAAACCAACCCAGCTATTTAGGATTAGGAGGTTAGTCATCTCATTATTGACTTGAAGTATCTGTGTAGAATGATGTTAGTTTTTAACTTTTTTGCATTTTTTTAATATTTTGCTAAGGATTTTTTCCCCATCTTTCAATCAAGAACTTTTGCAATATTTTTGCTAGGTCACTCTTAAGTGTTTCCTTCTGAGAATAAATGGAACTTTTTTGGTCTTTCTGTATAACAAGCACTCTTGGAATCATCCTGGTTGTCCTGTATTATGCTCTCCTGAGACTAATATCCTTTCAGTGTAAAGGTGACCTAAGCAAAATGTACTTTGAGGTTTAGCTGATGCTTTTGTTGTAATATCTTTTCTCTAATTCATAATTCATCCTTTTGATATGTCTCATTATGTTTTTAATTACTTCCGTGCTTTTGAAAAAAACCCAAGTAAAATAGTAGGGAAAAAGCTTATAGTTGTATTAAGGCATCTTATCTATGCTCATTTCTATAAACTCTTAAACACTTTAACTTGTGTTTATTTAATGCAATACAGTAGGGACTTCCTGGAATAAATTGTGTGGTTGTATACTAGAGTTACTACTCTGTAAGTCATATTGTTGACTTTACAGACTTAAATTAGATGAACCTTATGAATACTTATGTTCATTAAAAATAAAATTTATGACAAATTGTGAAAATTTTGAAAAGTGTTAACAACAAAAAAGAATTAGTTTTGGACTGTACTCCATGGAAATGGAGAATATTTTTTTAAGTGAAATGGATAAAATACATTGATGTAAACCGTTATGCAGGTTACTTTCTATCTTGCATTTTCTACAGTGGAAAAGTATTAATGTTGCTAATTCCTTGTAGAATGTTCAGAAAGTGACAGCTCTGTGTAATAAGAAATCAACCAGATTTTTCTTAAATTGCTAATAGAACAACTTACAGGCTAAAATAAAAAAATCCTCAGTATTTCTATTTCTCTGTTCATTTATCTACTCAGTCTTAAAAGGACAGTTTCAGGCTTAATACCACAAAATGTAAGCTATTTTGCATAAAGATGAAAATCAGTGTCTGATTCCATGAAGGAAATCCTCAGTCACAGCTAAATGACTTTAAGTCAATGGAGCATAATACCAAGTCAGTCATACTGTGCCAGCTTATATGGCTACTCAGTTATGTTCAGGCAATTGCTTTTTTGCAAATAAATAAATTATCTGAAAGGGAAAAAGCATCCTAACGTATTTTTGTATATACTGATGGTTAATAATATTTGCATTAACTCATGCTTATTTTTTCAATTGAAAAACAACATTTAAAAGATTATGGGAAACTGCAGAGAAAAGGAGTCATTTGCAGTACTGATACAGCCATTGTCAAAGAATTCGTTTATGACCTTATGACTTACAAAACAGATTGTACTATGCTTCCAGTGCCTCTGGAATTTGATGTAAATGTTGCTGATTTCTTCTGCAGAAAAGTATATTGGTCACTGGAATATAGAATCATAGAATAGTTAGGGCTGGAAAGGACCTTAAGATCATCAAGTTCCAATCTGCTTGCCATGAGCAGGGACACCCAGTTACTTAATCCTGGAGTTCTCCATTAGACCTTGGGTCTCTTGTGTTGTGAATGAAGAAATTGCATTTGACACAGTTTGTAAATTTGACATGGCCTGTGGTCTAATTTCTGATTATAAACAAGTTCAAAATAGGGAATACATATTTTGGATAAAGCTACAAATGCTGCAGAAGAGAAATAAATTTTGATAAAAGTGAAATACGTTTTAATTTTTGCCAGGTTCCAGAGTAACCTAGGAACCATTGGAAGGAAAAGTGAATATCTAGAGGTAGATCAAAGAAATTGCTCTTCTCTAGCACCTTCAGGTCCATAAACCATGTGCAGGCTTGTTTAGAAGGCTTGTGCAGGACAGTACTCATTTATCTTCTCCCTTTTTAGTGTATAGAGAGTGATATAAGTACATAAAATTACCTGAGTATATGCAAGCATTGTTTATTAAGGTTTATGAATGATAAAACTATGATAGTTCAAGGATACTGATATATTGGTAGTGTAAACATGTAGGCATCAGGTGAACAAGAAACAGCAGAGGAATGAACAACTGTAAATTTAAATAGTCTGTAACAACGCTTTAAATGTTAATTCCACTGTCTTTCTGCCATTAATGTAATGGAGTCAGTAATTACATATCTCTGGTTATCAGACACATTCTTAGAGGAGTTAACTATTCTTCCAGCATAGTGCTGAAATGCATTTATTAGTACAGTTTATACCATTATTCTTAGTAGAACTAAAAACTGAAAAAGACTGCTAAAAACAAATTGGAATTTAAGCTACATAAATCAGATTGAGAGACTTGTGAAATACTTTATATGCCTTATTGGTGACATCTTGGTGGGCTGCTTTTCTTTTTTTTTAACGTTTCTTGGGGATTTGATGCACCTAAATGAACAAAGCAGAATCTTCAAGTGTGGTTGTTCATTCTACATTAGCTGGTTTTGGTAAGATACATACAAAGGAAGCTAAGCCACTTTTTTTTTTTTTTTAAAGTTTTATTTTTTTATATTTTTGTTTTCAACATCATAGTTTAAGAAATACTCAATACAAAAACAAACAAAAAAAACCCCTCACCCCCCCCCCAAAAAAAACCAAAACAACAAAAAACCCAACACCAAAACTGAAAACCAAACAAAAAAACCCCCTAAACCCTGTAGTTAATTTTTCTCCAGTGGCATATATAAAATATAGTAGCAAATCATTAATTAGAAACTCCTTACTTTATTTCTTCCTCTACAGAAACTGTGAAATTTGAGCTATTGGACTGTCTTCATCAGGAAAGATGAATAGCTTGGTAATAACCAGGGCCTCACTCAGCTTTACTAGTAGTCAACAGTAGATTGAGTTCCTGCCTGGTTTTTTGAGGACTTTTACTACTGCTGATGTCTCATCTTAGATCTTGACCATACCTTTCTGGAGCTGAGATCTTCCATGTTTACATCTCTAGTAGCATTGAGGAGGCACACTCTTGCATCAGAAAGGGCTGAAGCTTTTTGTGAAACCTTACAGAAGCAAAGTGGTAGAGTCAGTGTTTTCCAAAGGAAAGGAGGCCGATTTGGTCACTGAAACATTGAATAGTATTGTTGGGACATTGTTCATTGCTTTTTTAAATAGTCCTTTATGCTATAAGTTACCTGTGTGATGATGTTCTTACTGCAGGCAAGGTAAATTAATCATACAATCATAGAATGATGTGGGTTGGAAAGGACTGTAAGATCATCTAGTTCCAACCTCCCTGCCATGGGCAGGGATACCTCACACTAGAAAGGAGGTCTAAAGGAAAAACTTAATCTCAAATATATTTTAAGTAATGTAAAACTATTGGAAATATATGATAAAGACAATATGATAAAACCGTTGTGAGAACTGAGGAGAAACTTCTGTTTGCCACACTCGAGCTATTTTTGCTAAGATGTTTATTTCCCAGATGAGCAGTTCTGAATCAGCAAGTATTTAAATGTTTTGTTTTAAAAATATGAGGTTTTGTCTTGAAAATGTCAGTAGTATCTATTGAACAGACAGAGCAAGCAGTATTTAGGAAAATCTGGACTAGTTTTGTTCTGTTTTACTTCCTCAGAGACTATGGAGTTGTTTTTTGTGGTTTGTTATTTTTTTGTGTGTGTGTGTGTGTGTTTGTTTTGTTTTGTGGTTTGTTTTTTGGTGTTTGTTGTTGTTGTTGTTGTTTTGTTTTTTGTTTTTTTCCCCCTCCAAAAGAAATCTGGAAAATCTGGCCAAAGAAGATTAGCAGTCAGCTAAGGCAAAATGTATGCGTGGAGGGTGGTTGTTATTGCTGTTTATGCTTTGTTTTGCAGGCTCCATGTCTTGGGATAGTGAATAAATAAAGCTGCATTTTGAGTAGCTAATCTGCTAGTCAGAGTATGAAAGGGAAGGCTTGTAAATGCCAAGCTTTTACTGGGTTAAGAAGCAGAGAGGAGATATGGGGGATCACTGGGAAACAATCCCTAATGGGGAATTGCTTCAGGTGTGGATGCCAGAAGCTGGGCTTGCAAGCATCTGCTGTTTCATAACTTGTCGTTTTGCCTACATTTTTGACAGGTGCTGTAGTTTCATCACATCACTGAAAACTGAGATCTCTAGTAGATGAACTTTAACTTTATTCTCTTTCTTTGTTCTTCATTCAGTGATAGGGACAACTGCAAATGGAAAAATCTTTTGCTAGCCAGATTATTTAGAATTGCTGTCCCAGGCAGCTTATTTCTGTGGGGACTGCTTATCTCCTAAGGGTTCAGGTCACAGTGCCAGTGTCTCCTACTGTAGCAACAAAAACATTTTTCATAGGTAATCCCTTTATGGAGAAATCACTCTCCTAAATAAAGAACTGCTTTCCTTGTTGCGTAAGAAAATTCCTGGGTTCTGGATTTTCTCAGTTATGCTTTTAAGGGTTATTTAGTTTTTAAAAAATGCTGTTGTGCCATAAATTTTGTTACAAAATAGTGTAGGAACAGCAAGTAATATTCTAGTTCTGATTGTTTTACAGAAACTAGCATTCATGTGATGAAACAACATGATCATACAGCATATACATAGATCATACATACTCTTTTATTTTTCTTGGGCCATCAGCTAATGAAAATAAATAAATGATGCATGGTTGCCTCTTACCTATTGATTTAAGTGTTCTTTGTGCTTGTCAGTAGTCTGTTATCTGTTGACCCTTATGTAGTTATTTACACCAGCAAAGCTGCAAATTTTGTTAATAAATAAAGATTTTTCTCAGATTTATGTGGGGGTTTTTTTTGTATGTATGTTTGGTTTTTGTGTGTGTGTGTTTGATGGGTTTTCGTTGCTTGTTTTTCTTTTCCAGTTTCAGCTAAAATGGTCCCTTTGAGTTAGCAGCATAAAGCCAAGAAATACTTGGAAGAACTACTTAAATAAGCAGGTTTAAACAAATGTAGGGTCTTTACCTGTATAAACTGTGGAAAGGAGCAGAAACTAGAGATAGTGTCACTTATTTTCTGGACATGAGAGACAATGTGTCTCAGTCATTCACAAGATGTATTTTGTCTAGTGGGTTTGATTAGGAGTCCTCTCCTATTTCTAGATTCTCTCTGAGAGAAAAGTTTCTCCAGGGATTAGAAAGAGGCGAGTTAGTTTTTTGTAAATGTGTAGAATCCTAATGGGAATTCACTTTGGTGACAGTTTAATGTGTGGTTTGTATAGCTGGATGGTAAATGGTAAAAGGGAAATACTGGAGGACATGTTCAGTTTCAGTATGTTTATGGCAAGAATAATTTGAGATAGATCACTGTCTTTTCTAATAATGTTCTCCTGGGTATTAATAGATTATGGTGTTTACTGTTATCCCATTAGAGTAATAGGGAAGACTGTACCTGTTTTTTTTCTGTTTTATTTTGATTTTTCTTTTTCAACACTGCTCTTTTACACAGGAGACAGTTTTTGACTGTGGGTGGAGCTCATGCTTGCACCTTTGTTCAACAATCTGTTTGTCGGTTTTGCTCATTATTTTACAGACTTTCAATTTTCCTACGAAAACATAAAAGTTACATAATGAATTATGAAATCCATGAGGCCAGTCTGCTAGCTTGAGCATTTGTTAAAAATGCCCAATCCTCTCCCCGCCCCCTTTTTAACTGACTGGTCAGTTTTCTAGGTGTAGTGTCTGGAAAGTAGGTGCCTTTTTCATCCAAAGCTAACATAGATAGTTGGAACCTTGACTGTGCGATATTTCCGGAACACAGGTACTCAACTTTTAAAGTTCAGTGCACAGATAAAACGGAAACTCATTTAACACTAGATTTATTTCTTGGATTTCATTATTAAATAAGATGACGAAAAGGTTGATAACTTACTCAGCAGCATATATTGTGCAAGTCTTTTATAAATGACAAAATACCAGACCTTCATCTATCTGTAAAATGTTGCCAAATAAAACTGTAAAGTATAGGATATTCCACAAGTTGGGTTGTAAATTCTAGGGCTGTCAGTCCCATGGTCTCTTCTATCATTTACTGTGCAAAAGGAGACTTTCTGGAATAAAGTGGACTAAAAAGTGTTAGAATGTCAAGGTGCAGTCAGTTGCATAAGAGAAATCTGGCCTATATCAGAATGTTTCATGATGTATGTGATTATCTGCAATCTGTTCAGTGATAACTTGCTTTTTGAAAAAATTGTTTCATCAGAATCCAGTGAAGCCAGTAGTAAAATTGTACATACTGACTTTATACTCCTGAAGTACTAGCTTGATTACCTAGTATAGTACACTTAACAGGTTAGTTTCATTACTAGCTCTTCACCTAGTGTGTTGGGAAAAGACAAACCAAAATACATGCATGGTTGAGAACGATATGGTGAGCTTCACAGTCTTGCACAAGGGGTGCGTGAAGGTAATGATAGACATGGCTGAATCTGAAGGAGTCAAGGCAATTGCAGGCAACAAGCTTACAAGTAAAACAGTGTATGGGACTTTTCTGGGTAAGACTTTTCTGGTATCACATGTTTCTTTTCCGTAAGTAAGGCCTATTCTGAAAAATCTTTTGGTTTTCTGTACGAAGTAGGATATTATGCGTACTTCCTGTATTAATTTGAAAGTTGTGTATTTTTATTATCTCTCTTTGGTTTATCTGTTTGCTTCAGATATTAAAGCTTTTGGAAGTACAAGTATACATCCTTTTTAGCTTCTTATGTTTTATTGCACATTACCAGCTGGAGTGCTTCATGCAAAATTAGTGAATCTTTTGAAATTAACAGAAAGATTTAATCCAAGCGCTGCTAATCTGAGGAAGTTTTACAAATGAGTATGCTTAATTTTTTTTTTCTTTAACCTCCTTTTTTTTTTTCTTTTTTTTTTTTTTTTTTTTTTTTTCCCCGGGGTGGTGGTGTGATTGTTGGTTTTTTTTTTGGGTTTTTTTTTAAAGAGAAGACCTTAACATAATACCTTTTTGAAGCAATATCAGAACCATAATTGTCTTTTAGCAGCAGAAAATTTGATTTATTGGTGTTCTCATGTTAAACAGAACTGTAATCTCTCCTTCACTTTTGTGTTTACAAATCTCAGCTAAATTCAGAGAGTAGGAGTGAAAACCTAGAAGATATTTTTTAAAGGGTTTGTAGTCTCAAGTAAGTGTGTCTATCTGAGAAATGTTTATGGTTTACATAGATCAAAGCTTCCTTTGGACTCAGAACTTCCGATGACCAGCTATGCTGTGCCTTGTAAGGAGCTCCAAGGGCCATCTTCTGCTAATTTTTAAGGTGGAAGATTTGACAGGCAAAATGCAATTTTCCTTTACCCTTATAGTTCACTACTTCCTTCCCCTTATGTAGCTATTGCTACTCTTTTTATAGCCTTACTGATTTGTCAAAATGTTACAAGATTAACTAATTTTTTCTTCATTCTGTTTTTTTTTTTTTTGAAGTCCTAGAAAATCACCTTGTCTCCTTTCTTAGATTTTCTTGCGTAGTTTTATCCTTGTCTTACTTGTCATCTTGTTCTCTTTTCTCAGAGTATCCCCGTTTCAGTATGTTTTGTTAAGCTAGTTTATTCTTCCATTCCACAGTAGACCCTCATCAGTTTGTATACCCTTTCACTAACTCATATTTTATCAGAGATCTCACACCTTCCAGTTCTGAATTTCATTTGTCTTTTGTTCAGTGCCTCTTCTTTACTTTCTGTTCTCCTCTTTTTTCCCCCCCACTGTCTCATCACCCAGCTTCTGTGCAAGTTGTAATATTCACATTTTCTCCAATTTTTTTTTTGTAGGTCTTACTTGATAAAGGCAGCTTCCACAGTGTTGTTAAGTAGAGAACTGAAGAATTAAAACAAGATGAATTGTTTCATTGATCCTGACGCGCTGTAGGTGTAGCAATACACCTAGAGCATGGCCAAAGCAACCTCACTAAATCTGAGTAACTTGGGAGACTCAGAAGTCTCTGCTGGGCATGTGTGACATCTGGCTTACTTGATTAAAAAAGCCCCAGCTAACTATATAGGTCTTCATAGGAATCGTTAGATGAATGTATTTGCCTTGAGGGTTGTCTTAGCCTGCTTCTAAATCATTCATGTGATGGAATGCTTTATTGCAAAAGAAAAGCCATTCACAGTAATTTTTCTTTTCCTTATACACTTACAGTTCAGCCAAAATATTTTTGGGATCTCAATCTTAAAAGCAACTAAAAAAGTTGATGTCAAAATGGAATGCGCTACATTGGTTTATAAGACAGTGCATTCCTGTCTGTAGCAAAATACAAAACTTATATTAATTTAAATTCAATGTGATACATATTCATAAAGTAGTTCTCAGTGTAGTAACTATTTCTGTCTCTTTGTAGCTACATTTTTCTTTCATCTTAGTATTTGGGTAACTGACAATATCCTGTTGTGATTAGGACTAAATAGGATAAATATAATACTGCATTTTCTAAAGTTTCCAGTTTTTAATGAAAGTTGAATGATTGTTGTACTGTAACTTGTATGTAGACAGTCAGCCTTACATCTACTCCTTTGCCTCCAGTAGCAACCTGTTTGGTTTCATTTTGTGTATCCTTTCTGTTTAAGACTACACTGAGTTATTTTTTTAAATACTTAAAATCCAGTTGTCTACATATAAGACTAAGTTGTGCTGTAAGCTATATAGAGGATCCCCCACCCTCCTGCTTAAGACTGTAGGAGCTGTGATGGTGCAAAGGCAGAATATAAGTATGAAGTGTTTGAAGTTTAGTCTTAAACATTCTTCATCCTTGTCCTCAATTACAGAATCTTTTGGCTGAGAAGGTGGAACAGCTGATGGAATGGAGCTCAAGGCGCTCGGTCATCCGCATGAATGGAGACAAATTCCGAAGATTTGTGAAGGCTCCACCTCGTAACTACTCTGTGGTAGTGATGTTCACTGCTCTCCAGCCGCAGCGGCAGTGCTCTGTTTGCAGGTAATTTATACCATAGTGATCTTTTTCACCTTCCTTATCACAAGTTTTTCACCCTCTGTACCACAAGTTTTCAAGTGATTTTTTTAATCAATGTGCAGTACACTGAGTAGGATTGTTCTCTGCATGGGATAGATGCTCACTATTTAACAGGCTCATGTATTTATTACTGCATCTTTTCAATTGTGCTTTAATCTGTATGTCAAATTTTAGAAGTCTTCCTCGTTTTGGCTTTTATTAAATTACAGTTGAATAAAACGTATAGAACTGAGGAAGACTTTCTGTTTAAGAAATCTGTTTTATTTATTTCAGTCAAAGACACTTGAAAGTGACAGAAGTGAATCATTAGCATTTAATAATACAACACTTCACTGATGGTTTTTTGTTTGTTTGTTTGGGGCTTTTTTTGTTTGTTTGTTGGGTTTTTTTTCTTTTTCAGCTGACATGTCCAGGGCTGTGATGCAGATGTGATTTATCCTGTGATTTCATAGCTTTGAGCAGTTCTTACGTGCAAGCATGTTTTTCCACAAGGACATGCTTATTGTGGAATACTGTCTAGCACTACACTTTGGTATGTTCTGGTGGTTCCTTTTAGAATGTGTATTAGAGTGGCTTTGGTATTCTTCTAAGGTCAAGATCTTTCTCTGCAAGTTCCTAGTTCAATAAATTGATCCAAAAAATGACTAATGATATACATGGAAATAGGACCAAGGGATTGAAAGCTAGTAAGTTAATTAAATGCATGACTAAAAGAGAAACTGTGCTAATAAAATCTTCTTAGGCCAAAATATGCATTAGAAATTATTGTGTTTAGGAACAGATTGGATCATTATGCAGGGAGTTCTAAACTGTATTTAAATAGGCAGCAAAATACTCCATAGAACTATGCAATACGTAAGCTGTATATGAAGTAATATTATTTCTCGGTTTTAAATAGGTGTACTTTAAACAATGCAAAACTGGTAAATGTGGCCGCATGTTAGATCTCTTAGGTGTTGGAATGTGACATTTACAATAGAAACTTCTAACTTGTGTACCTGTAGTCATATATGGGTTTTATTAGATTTTTTTTATAGATTAATTTTTCATCATTGAAGTCAGTTGGTCAGTTTTGAGGGAGAGTATATAAACTGCATTCCTGTGAGTTCACTCTCCACAACCGAACAGTGAAGGGGAAGGAGTAGGTACAGAAGCTCCAATGTTCTTAAGTCCAATAACAGCACTTGGTTGCTGTTATTTCTTCTTTGTGTTGCCACAGTCCTACTTCAGGAGGTGAAATAGGAATTGAAATTTTACCATATTGTTTTAAATCATTTCTCTTTTCCTACAAAGTAGATAAAGCTACAAGAGATACATTAAGTTCAGCTTTATAAAGGTCAGTTTGTCATAATGGCCATAGCAAATTCTTTCCCTGTCTTACGTATAACACTTTTGTAGGGCATGTGAAAACAATATAAATATTGATGTTATTAAGGAAGTTAATTTTGCTTACAGCTGCATATTGTTTACTCTACTGAAAAAGAACTTGCAAACCTTGTCCTGTAATATTCCAGGCTAGCCATTTATGTAAGAACCAACTGAAAGTCTTTAAGCATAAAATAAAGGAAAAAAATCAACATACTACTTTCAGTTGGTTTCTTTAAATAAATTTTCATGGGAAATAAAAGGAATTTAATGAGGTTGATCGTACTGCACATAAAACCATTATCAGGAAAATTGGCGTTTTCAAATCAATGGCTAATTAATGGACAGGAGCACTGAAAGGATATGAAATGCATGCATTACTTTATTGTTAGCTATTCACTAGCCAGTTTGCTTAAAGGAAAAATAGATTTTTATGTTAATCTATAATATTCTATGAGGATACTTTTGTCCAAGATTTCAGTTAATTGCTGCTCATCAAAATATTTGCAGAACAATTGCATACAAAAGAAATCAATGTCATATTTCAAATAGAAAAAGGCACATAGATTGGAATTTTTGACTTTGAATAACTTTGTCACAAGCATTAGTACTTCCTCCCCCCTACACTAAAATTTGAGCCTTGTTATATTTGTGCACCACAGAATCAGCTTGCTTTTTTTTTTTTTTTTTTAAAAAGGTTTTGTCTTTTCCCTTTGTGCCTGGATTTGATGTTTCAGTGTGTTCTCTTTTCTGAACACCCAGGTGATGAACAGAGGAGCAGTATTTTCAAAATGGAAAACAGATGTTTGTGTGCTGCATAGAGCTACGTCAAATGCTAAACATGAAAACCACAGTACTATTAAAACAAACAAACAAACCAGTAAATAACAAGCTGGGGAGGAGTGGAAGGAAATGTGGTCCTGTTCTGGAGAAGAGCAGTGAAAGCTGATTGTTATTAG
Source organism: Psittacus erithacus (assembly GCA_009867235.2). Classification (NCBI taxonomy): domain Eukaryota; kingdom Metazoa; phylum Chordata; class Aves; order Psittaciformes; family Psittacidae; genus Psittacus; species Psittacus erithacus. Next base: position 21,916 of record WYDI02007234.1, read on the forward strand.
AGTGGGCCATTGTAGGTTTGCATGTTTGAGACCAGAAGAGATCATGTGTGTCCTGTCTTGTTAAAATAAACCATATTCTTTGTTGTATCTGATTTTGCATTTAGTTACATTTACAGTGTTGTTAAAATGAGTTTACAGTAAAATCAGTATGACTTTTCTGGCGAGTGTTTTGAATAATTGTACCACTGGGGATGGCCAAGTAGCTTTTTGCATTCAGAAAGTTAGTGTCACTTTTGGCACTCTTCAAAGTGAACATAAAGTCAGTTTGGTGGACCAAGTTCTCTGTCAGACTAAGGACTGTTGTGCCTGTCCATTGCTGAAGGATGATGTAGTTTGGAAGTTGTCTAGAAGGTATGAAGGAAGGAATTCTGCCCCCCCACCCCCTCGCAACCCACCCATCCCCAATCGTTTTTAATGCTCGAGAAGTTCCAAATTTTGGATAAAACTTGGTTGAGGTGATCTTAGCCAAGTCATTAAATGCCTGTAGGCATGATACTTAAACATTTTAAAGAAGTCTTACCTATCCATGTAGCAAGGAGCTACATGTCGAAACATGACCAAACTAATCTCTGAGAATCATAGGCTTTTCGATGCACAGCGAGGAAGACATTGTAACATCAATCACATAAATCACTTAACAGTTATGATTTGTGAAAGCATTTGGAAATAATACCAGCTTCTTCTTAAGATGCCACATACGAAGAAGTCCCTGGGACTACAGATATTTGGATGAAACTTCTGTATGTAAAAAAATGTCCTTTCAGATAAAGGAGCTGATCTTTTTTCAGTAAAACCAAAGCATATTGTGTGTTTTGTAGGTATTCGCTAGCAAAAGTTGTTTAACATAATGTGATACATATGATGTTATCACACTGTGAAATTATCACTTTTAAATGTTAGAATCATGTCTGCAGCAGCTCTGTGTACATGTTAGTAGCGCCTCTAGTCATGCCTCTCGAGTGTTTTTCAAAGAAATTCCATCTTCATTCTAAAGCAGAATTTGCAGTACAGCATTTCCATCTAGCTTTGTGGACAAGCAAGTTTGAATTTTCTAGTCCAAAAAGTATTCTAAGATATGCGATTCCTTCACAACTGTGTAAGTGGTAGCATAAATGTCAGTTTTGCTGTTGACATAATTGTTTAGGTTCAAGATGACATAGCTGCTATTGAGATATGAATTAACCATAACAGATTAGATGTCCTGTGCTTTCGAATGTGAAGTCATTGGTGGGGATGGTATGTGTTTCTGACAGTTGAAGATAGGGAGTTTTCTTCATGTGTGTTTGGAAGTATGTTTGATTAAACAGTTTTGGTCCCAGGAAATCAAACTTAGTCTTAATTGACTTTGCATGTTACTACTCTTCTTGGTCTATACCCTCTGCACATTGGAGTTTGATACATGAAAGGGACCTCTACGCTGTGATGATGAATCAGTTTGGGGGTTTTATTTTTGTTTGGATAAACAGTCAGAAATAGAATCTAACTCTAAGCAGTGATTCCTCTGGATGTAAGACCACTTCCAGTTTTTCCTTTGTGCTGAGCTACTCACTCAACTAGATAGCTTCTCCCTGTTACCCACATCAGTCACACTACTGAAAAAAAAAAAACAAACCACCTTACATATGTAAGAAAGAGAACAAAAGAATGGTCACTCTGACAACAGCATCTTCACAGAAGTGAAGCTATTTCTCAGCCTGTACTTTGTACTGCATCCAGGCAAACAGTAACTACTAGCCTGACTTGAATTCATTTTTGGGCGAAAATTCTCTTCAGCTTCTCTGTTTTTCAACTTCAGTGTCCTGCAGTCTGTTCTCACATTTTATTATCACTACATTTTCCCAAAAGGTTCAACACTATTTTACCAACCAGACTTCCGTGACAACCCCCCCCCAACTCAATTGAATATTAGTGCTTTGATTTTTAGCTGCACCTAGGCTTTAGCTCTAGCCTGCTGAAACTGTCACTGTGCTGTTTCTCTCCTTCATTCATTGTTACCATTAGCTTGTTCTTTGTTGCTATACCATCTGATCAAGCTACAAGCAAATTATATGAGGTCTTTTATTTTATTTTCTAAACTTTGCTTCTCTCATCTCACTGGCAGAAGTAACTCTCTGTTTTGCATATCAGAGATTTTTGGTTAATTTTTCAAATTCATTACTGGGGTATTTTAATTTAGAAGAGGATATCTGAGTCAGAGAAATGAAACTGATCACTTCAGTTTCCCCTCCACCCCGCAACAGAAGCCAATCAACAAAAAGATGTGTATTTTGTTCTGTGGTGTTTGCTTTTTTTTTTTTTCTTGATGTCTTTTTTTTTCTCCTTCATGTTTCTTGAAAGCATCGGAGCAGTGTCAGAGGCTAAAGTACAGAGTTTCAGTGGATATGGTCTCTACCTTGACCAGGTTCAGTAGTTTGTTATAAGATAATGGTTAAAATATATAAATTAGACGTGTCATCTCTCTGTGAATTTTAAGCCAGTTAAAACAAATGGATCTTGTTGTGCATACTTTGTTGTACCTGCTTATATCTGTTGTCCTGGGTTCAGCAGTAGCAGTCATTTTTCTCCTTCGTAGTAGCTGGTGCAGTGCTGTGTTTCTGACTTTCAGTCTGGGAACAGCACTGATAACACTGATGTTTTTAGCTACTGCTTAGAATGTTTACACTGACCAAGGACTTT
>WYDI02007234.1:24691-48674 GCA_009867235.2 Psittacus erithacus
TGCTTCCTTCTGGCTTTCCCTCCTCCCTGGCAGAGCATGAGGCTCAGAAAGTCCTTGGTCAGAGTAAACATCACTGACCAGCAACTAAAACCACCAGTGTTATCAGCGCTGTTCTCAGGCTGACAGTCAAAAACACAGCACTGCACCAGCTACTAAGAAAAAGAAAAACAACTGCTACTGCTGAACCCAGACACCTCATAAAGATCGATTAGCAGAATCTTAGCAAAGACATTGCCCCATCTTATTAAAAAAAAAAACAAAACCAAAAAACAAACCAAATAAAACTAATATTCCAAAGCAAATCCACTTTTTTCTTATGCTTCTGTATTTTGCAGCAACCTGACTCGAGAGTCCTCCCTTTGTGACCTGGGCTGCCTTTATTCCTGGACAGGTGGATGGCAGAACTAAGTCCTTGCAAATGAAAACTTAGCAGTGTCTCTGTCCAGTACATCCTTTTTGTGGTTTTTATTACCATTTCAGGTCTATGGGTTTCCTCCATAATTTGCAAAATACATAAATTCTCAGAACTCTGTTTATACATGCAAATAAAATGGGGTTTTATGTCTTTAAAAAGACAATATGGAAATAAATTAGTATAAAAGTGGGCAAAAGTTGTTGCTACTTCAACAGGACCTAGGAATTGATATGCAATAAGAATTGCTTTGGTTTTACATTCAAGTAAATAATGTGCTGCTTACTGTCCTTTGTGTCATTCACTCACCTATAGCATTAACTCAGCATATCAGCTTGCAGTTTGCCTCCACTTATTTTTTTATTCTTTACAGCTTTCTCTAACCCCCATAAATAAATGTCATTACGTATTTTATTTGTAAAATTCAGTATTTCTTCACATTACCTCAAGAATGATTAAACAGTGAAAGAAATGAAAAAAGATTGTCCAATAAGTTAGGACATGTTTAGTCAAAGGTGATGCTTCTCAAGCAATTTTCAGTATCTTGTATGGGGCTACATCATTAATAAAAATGTTATTTTCCAGCCTAAAAAAAAAAAAGAAAAAGCAGATACAGTCTCCAAGGCTGAGGCTTGGGCTGATGTTTGTTTCAGTGAAGAAGACATCTAAGTAAACATGCAAAGATGCTTGCAGTTAATTAATCAATACCAGTATTTAATGCACAGTAATGGATGGAAATGGCACTACTTCAAACAGTTTAAGCTGTTATTGCATTCTTGCTGAAGACAGAGAGTCCTTTCACAGTACACCCAGAGTAAGCACTTGCTGCAGATATGTTGATTTCCTTTCAAAACAGGAGAGTATTTAAAGACACCAGAGCAAAATTAGAAACTGAACCATTTGTAGAGCATAGGTCTTCTGAGTCCTGGTCAAATGCCTCATTTCTTCAGCCACACTGTGGCTTCCACACAAGTCAATAATAATCATATAGATAAAGGTTATGAAGGTAACAAAAACTTAGATTTTGGCTTGTAATGTCATATCATGATGGTGGAAAGCATTTGTCTCTGATTTACGTAGCCCTTTCCAGATAAAATCTATGTTTAGCATCCCCAAGTTTTATAAAGCTCACTTAAGTGGCAAATATATGAGCAAAACTCTAAAAAAAGAAAAAGAAAAAAAAAATCTAGCTCGCCTTTCAAGGTCCTTCCATAGGTTTTGTAACAAATGACAAAGGAGATAAAGTCAGACAACTGTTGTAATAGATAGGAAATTCACAAATGTTCCCAGCCTTTTTTTTTTAAACTCATTTTAACAATGAGCTACATGATTTATTTCAGAATAACAGGATTAGTGAATATCTTTTGGTTGACAGATGCAAAGAAACCCTCCGTAAACCCTTTTCTCACTCCTAGGTGGCAACTGCAAAATTATCTGCAATATGAAAACAGCCTATGGAGTAATGGATGAATATGATACAGAAATATATTTAGCCAAGTATTATATCTGCATCAGTGCTCTTCTGACAATAAAAACACTGAACATGGGGAGCATTTAAGCTTAGATCAACTTAGACACTTGGTCTGTGATTTCGGTAGCGTATGATCCAGTATGGCTGATCCTGTGATACAGATACACTATGGGATTCTTTTTAAACAAACACAGTTCAAGACAAACCACTAACAGAAAAGCCTGGTTTTGTTAACATTTTAATTTTCATCCTGCGTAAGGCTTGACTACCTGCAGTGAGCATAGAGATACTTGGGCAAGCTGCATATGAAACTAAGGTTCTGGAAACAACCTAGCTACAGCAGCATTGTCCTCCAGAGTTATCTCTGTCTTGTGTTAGTTGAATTTCTGCTAAGCCTTTGACAAGTAGTAAATATACTGAGCTGAAATATTTCTGACTTGCTAGTCAGCTCAAACATATTCAAATGTAAGAACACAGGATGCTGAACTGAACTAGGTCCTCCTCCAGTCTCTTTCTGTCAGTATCTGCAAGAGGAAACAGCAACGTGTAGCTGCATTGCAGTCAGAAAGGACCCATCAAATCTCTCCATATTGTTTGCAGTTCCACCTCCATACCAGAAGTGAGAAAAAACTCTGCAGCCTCTGACGTAACACAGTGGCACAAGCAGGAAACAGTCATGTTGCCAGGTTTTAAAGCTAACAGTAATGTAAGCAGTCATGCAAAGAAGGAAATAAATGTAGCCACTTAAGATCTGAGCAACTTGCCTTTTTGAAATTGAAAATGTTCTCATCCTTAAAATTGCATGCTTATAAAACCTATTTTCAGAAAATTAAAAAATTGCATGGGATTTATTTTTTCTAAGAATGTTTAGTATAGTCTTTGGTTATATCTCTGCATAAACTTTTCTGTCTCGCTTTCTGTAAGGAAGGGACCTTTTTCTGAGAAAGCTATGCTTAAAATTACTTTAGCTGCAAGAGCAGGCACAAATCTTTCCAACTTTACCATCTGTCATTTCAGAGAAAAGACTCCTTCCCACTCCTTCAGAGTACCCTTGATGCAACACATTATAGGAGGTCAGTAAACCATTGAAGAGGATGTGACTTCTCTATGGCCTATTGACAGCAAGAAAAGTCTGCTGTTGAATTTGCTTTCTGGAGAGGAATTGATAATTTTAATTTTAAAATTCTCAATTTTAATATCATATAATGCAAAACAAAAGTAATTAAATGTGTGTTGCATTTTCCAAAGCTTTTTCCTATATTATAAATAGAGATATTCGAATTTATTTGCATACGCTACAATTTTCAGTTCCATTTTTAAGTGCTATGATAATTTGGCCTGATATTTTTTCTAGGACTATTGCTATTAAACCATATTTCTGTCAAGTGTGCAAATTAAAAAAATCAAGCTGAACATATCTTTATTTAAAAACATACTGACAATGTCCCACAGCTCAGCCCCTGCTGCAGGAAGACCTCCACCAGGCAGCACAGAGTGCAGCCCTGCCCATTGAGCACCCTCCCCTCAGGAGACCAGTGCAGGCTCTCTCTTCACTCCGAGCTCTGCGCTGCAGCCTCCCCTCTCATCGGCTCTGTCTGGTGCCTACGCTGGCCACCGCCGGGGCCGTGGTCATACGGCCAATACTCACCATCCCGCTCGCCAGCCTGCGAGAACTGCTGCGAGGCACCCTGGTCGCCCACCCCGACCCAGTCAGGGCTGGTGCCGCCCCTCCTGGCTCCGCCCCCTGTAAGTCAGCTGCTCGCGTCAGCTGAGCTGCCGGCTCCTGGGCAAGGCCTGTTGAGGACTTGAGGCTCCTTCGAGGGCTCTTGCCGCTCTCACTTGAGGCTCGTGGACGCTGAGCTTCCCCCAGCTCAGGTGTTGAAGGCGTTACAGGTTGCCCAAGGAAGTTGTAAATGCTCCATCCCTGGCGGTGTTCAACGCCAGGTTGGACAGAGCCTTGGGTGGCATGGTTTGGTGAGACGTGTCCATGCCCATGTCAGTACGGTTGGAACTAGATGATCTTCAGGTCCTTTCCAACCCTAACTAGTCTATGATTCTACGTAACTGAAATGGATTAACATGTACGTTTTTATATTTTAAAAACTTTCCTCAAGAAAGTAAACTAAAAATTTGGTGAGGATATACTTCATATAGAGGTTGAGCTAAAAGGTATTAAAGGGTTTAACTCTGGTTCATTTAAATGAATATTTTAATTATTTTAAATTTATGTGCTGCTATTTCCATGTTCATATATCTTTGATTTCCAAATCCACATGAGCAACTTTATTTGTGAACGTATTTTAAAGTAAGGGACATTTTAAAGAGCCATTTTCTGAAAATGCTATTAACTTAAAAAAGTGAAGTCCAAAGCCAGAACCCTTATATTCAATTTTATAGATAATGGGAAGTAATGTTTAAAATAGTGAGAGAGAAAGAAGTAATCGTGTTCCTTTGTGAAAAAGTTCATGGTATTTTCAAGTAGTGAAATCTTCTGCAATTCATGCCTAACAGCATTTTTTTTGGTTGAAGTAGCAGATTTAGATTTTAGAACTTCTGCTACATAACAGGACAACGCTGGATGCTGTTTGTTCTTCCCTGACAAACAGCAATACCATATCTATATATTGCATAAGCCATGAAGTAACTTTTAAGATACATTATATTCTTAATTATCAGTCACAAAGAGACTCTTTCTGTCACAGTATGGCATCACATTGTCCTGTTGTGGAAGAGCTTCATTGTTCTATTATTCCATGTTCATCACATTACAAGGAGGCAGTGGAATGTTCATTTTGGCAGCTAAGAACTACTGTTTTCCCATACTACTTTCCCATCTTCTCTCTTTCTTTTTTAATGAGTAAAAGAGAATTGTAAGTCATCGCACATGTTATATTTGACCAGATGGATAATACACTATAAAATTTCTGGGAAAATTTGTGCATTTGTAACAAAAAAACTCTCTTTCCATTCTAATACTTGGCCACATACACTAAATTTTGCTTCTGTCCAGTTCAGCACTAGAAGAGAAAACCAATTGCCCAGGAGTTTTAACTGAAAATATGATCTGGAATACTAGAGAGGAAAGTTCTTGATCATTACAGAAATAAAAGGAACACTGAATTAAGATGCCACTATGTGATGCTGCCTCTCCCCGGTTCTGAAAGTGGGCTGTATGTCTTTCTAATTTGGCACAAGTAAAGTAGTAGAGGAAAAAAAAAAAAAGACCTTAAATTTCATTGTGCTGAAATTAAGGGTCTTTAACTTTCTCATAGGACTGTTGAGGCATACATTTTCTCATCAAATTGTAAAATATAGCAAAGTAATGCACAGGTACTAAAAGAGGAATGAGAGGGATTAGTCCTCTGGAGCAAGAAAAAAAGAAACAAAGACAAACACAAAAACACACAACACAAAAACACACAAACACACAAACACAAAAACACAAAAACGCACAAACACAAAAACAAATAACAACCAAACAAACACAAAAAGGTTTTTCTCATATTTATTGTAATTTATATGGGCAGAATACTACTTTTACTGTGCTACAGAATGGCCTGGTGCCTAAACTGAGGAGAGAGATGCCAATGTAGAGGTTACAGACTTGATTTGGTACATTGGTTTGGCTTTAAGCTCTAGCATTTAAGTGGTAAAAGTCAATAGTCCTGTCCTAGAAAATTCTCCTGATATTTCTGAATGTGACTCACAGAATCATAGAATCAACAGGTTGGAAAAGACCTTTCAGATCATTAAGTCCAGCCATTACCCCAGCACTGCAAGACCACCACTAAACCATACCACTGAGGGTCTCATCTACATGGTTTTTGAACACTTCCAGCGATGGTGTCTCCACCATTTCTCTAAGCAGCCTGTTCCAATGTCTGACCATCCTCTCTGTGAAGAAATGTTTCCTAATATTCAGTCTAAACCACCACTGGTGCAGCTTGAGGCCATTTCCTCTTGTCCTATCACTTGTTACCTGGGAGAAAAGACTGATCCCCACGTCACTGCAACCTCCTTTCAGGTAGTTGTAAAGAGTAATAATGTCCTCCCTGAGCTTTCTGCAGACTAAACAGCCCCAGTTGCCTAGCTGTTCTCGTTAGACTTGTGCTCCAAACCCTTCACCAGCTTTGTTGCCCTACTCTGGACCTGCTCCAGCACCGCAATATCTGTCTTGTAGTGAGGGGCCCGGAACTGAACACAGGATTTGAGATGCGGCCTCACCAGTGCCAAGTGCAGGGGGATGATCACTGCCCTGGCCCTGCTGCCCACGCTATTGCTGATACAGGCCAGGATGCTGTTGGTCTTCTTGGCTGCCTGGGCACAAGCTGGCTTATGTTCAGCTCCATCAACCAGCACCCGCTGATCCTTTTCCATCGAGCATCTTTCCAGCCTTTCTTCCCCAAGCCTGTAGCATTGCATGGGGTTGTTTTGGCCCAAATGTAGGACCTGGGACTTTGTCTTGTTGAGCTTTATACCATAATGCAAAATAAAATAATCCAGCCTTCTTATTTAAGAGAACTTCTTATTTTTTAACAATAATACTATGGGACAAACAAATACCTTGGTTTAAAAAGCAGCACTTAGTGTGATATGGAGAAAGGTGAAACAAACTGCGAATGAATTCACATAGACTCAAGCACGTTAAAATGAGCTTTCTGATTTGTTAACAGGTGAAGACCAGGACCCTTCCTCACCAAAAACTGATGCTGAAATTATTTCTCTTATTGTGACGTTCAGCAGACAGACAACAATACTCTGCACCTATGCCAGTGGTTTGATGTGAATGAAATCTGGAAATATTTTAGTTAATACAAAAATGTCTATACTGGTCCTAATTCACTAATTAATCAGCAACATGTGAAAAGTAACAGTCAGGAAAAATACACTAAATCACTGGTGTCACTTCCTTCTGACTTTTCTCAGTAGAAAACATCAAGTAAGATGGTGTTGATGCTCCAGGGACATTAGAATGAAAAGGGGATCAACTCTCTTGCTTATATAATTGGCATTAGTGGGGAATAACTCCCTTTCATATACCTGCTAGGTCCTGAAAAGTAGACCCTTGTGTTATTTGGTGTTTTGTATGTAATCTTACCACCCCTAGGCATTTACTAGAACTATGATTCATAAGTTGCTATGTTAAGAGCCAAACTGAAAATACATTTATTAAGCAGTCTCAATTCCATGTGGAAATAGAAGACCACATGCTTATTTGCTGCACAACACGATGAATTCATTGGTTTAAAAGAAAGGAAAATGCCATGCAACTTTACCCTCTTGATGAAGGATCCAAAGACTAATACTTCACTTTTCAGTGAAGTATTCAGTTTAGTTCAGTGGTTAATATCTGATATTTAAGGAAAAAGTGACTTAATGAAGACAAATAAATGCAAGGAATGCAAAAGTTAAACTAACTCTTGAGAAATAAAAGTAATTCATAATAATGCCAGGGTGTGCACTGTGGTGGCAGTTTTATAAAACACTAGAATGGGGACACTGGTTAAACTGAAGGACTGAGTAACTCAACATCCTAACAATGCTTAAAAGGAGATGCCTACAGCAAGTGGCAAGAAGAGAGTGAGAACTATAACAACTTTTTCTTGACCTGTCTCCCAGACTCTGACAATGCATGACAGGGAGTTCCTCTGTTTGGAATGGCTTTTGTGTGCTCCATTATTCTCAGTGTGCTCTTTCTACTGCACAAAAATTGCTAGTATTTTAATGATTAAGAGCAGAGCTTTTCAAAATGCAAGATTAATCTTCCATGCCAAAGTCTGTTCTTGAGATATTTTACTTCAATCAGAAGAGTGGAAGGGGTAACTTCTTTGATTGTGACGAACAAAATTACAACAATTGTTAAATTTCAATAATCATCATACAAACGCATAATGTTTTATCAGAGTATTTTCAGTGTAGTCATCTGAAACAGAATTATTGAAATACTTATTTCAAGGTATAACTAGACATTTGGATAATAATTAGGATAATAAGACTCCCATGGGGGGTTTTAATTATTATTATTACTTTTATTATCTTGTGAGAAACAACTTTGTCTCCACAGAAGGTTTGATTTGGAAAAAGATGGCAATTTCCGGTAAAAGAAATGTAGTATAAATTCCCAGACTCTGAAGTGAGAAGTGTTTCTCCCTGATAGGATTTTGCATTCCCTTAAAACTACTTTATTTTTATTTATTAATAAAACCTTTTTTTGTTTTTTAAACATGTTAATAAACCACAGGCAAATGGAAAGCTTTTCCTTTCCAGTGTCACAGTATATTGCCTCAGCCTTAAAGAATCAGGATGTTCTTGTACCCATTGATTCTGCCTTTAAGCAAGCAGTATTTCAAACTTGAGTATAATTTAGTCAAAGTCAGAATGAGGGCTCGAGATCTCAAAGGTGATTCCTTTTCACTGAGTGACTGAAAAAGGAAAAGGGAAACAAATTATCGCCCAGTGAAGAAAAGTGACAAATGAGCTCAGTTATATAATCAGAAAGCAGAGATTCTTCCTGAGGAAGAAGGAAAGATAAACCAAGACTTTACACTTGCCAGTAACAGGACAAGACTCTGTTCTGTTCCAACTGAAATTAAACAGTCTGTCTTCATTTTCTTGTTGGGGTGGCTGGCATTTTATGCCTCAGCAGTACCTAGCTAAACCATGTTTTTTTTCTCTACCAAGGGTAAACCAAATATCAGTGCATTTCACAGTTCTGTTTATTCTTTCATAAATTTGAGGTAACAATGAAAAAATGCTTTCCTTTTCTGTGCTTATTTGAAACACATCTTCTTAATTAAGACATCCACTTTCTCATCAATCGCTGTCAAGTATGACTTTTTTTTTCCAGATTAGGCAATGTATGTCTGCTACCCTAAATCTATATAGCTCAAATTTTATTTTTTATATAGATAAATTTCTCTTTATTCTTGATTTTAAGTCTTTCCTCTTCCAGGGTGATCTTATTATCAGCACTACTACTACTAATACTATTGCTGCTGCTGCTACTACTAGTAAAGTTATTATTAATATAGCGGTAAAAATGTAGTTCTCTGAGGACAAATTGAAATTTCAAACAGAAAGGCAGTCATATAAAAAAATAACAGTGTGATTAAAAAACAGAACAAACTATTAGAAGAAAAACTGGGTTTTAGTTCAAGTTTGGGCACCTTTTTTTTAACCATAGAAAGGTTTTTATCTGCATAATCAAAGGCTTAATGTTTTATGACATAAAAGGTCATTAGGAAGACCTATATTAGGAAGGAATTATTAGGAAAATAATCTTCACTATGAGGGTGGTGAAGCACTGGAACAGGTTGCCCAGAAAAGCTGTGGCTGTCCCATCCCTGGCAGTGTTCAAGGCCAAGTTGGATGGGGCTTTGAGCAACCTGGTTTGGTGGAAGCTGTCTCTGCTCATGGCAGGGAAGTTGGAACCAAATGAGCTTTAAAGTCCCTTCCAACACAAAACATTTTGTAATTCTATGATTATCAGGTTTTTAAAATATAAATTAACTTGTGGTCTCATAATTATATGCAAACGAAATAAGATGAGCAAAATCATATTCCCAATTCTCAGAAAAGAAAAAAAAGAATTTGCAAAGTGAGCGATAATGTCAGGAATCAGATTTAGGATTTCCCAGGCACAGTAGAAGCCTGGAGTGCAGAGATAGTCCCAGGTTAGCCAGGCATTGATAGGCTAACCCCAACACAGCCCATGCTAGGATGTAAATGGAGTCAGAACAACCAGAACAGACTCACAGACACTTCCTTATTGCAGCATAATGTATAGAAATCAATGCTACTCTGGTCCAGGCTGAACTCTATTTAACTGGGTGATTCCCACCCACTTCAAGTAATTTGGAAATGAAGCTCAGGCTTCAGCAGGAAAGTGAGTCAAAATTTACTCCTTCTTGAGACATAACAAATCACAGGCTTAGATTACAGAGGAAGACACAATTGTTTTGAAACTACCTGCCTTAATACAATGTATTTATAATTTTCACACATTACTGTCATTTTTTTCTCTGAATTACCTAGAAAATGTTGGTACAGAGGCTCTTTCTATACTGAGACAGAGACAGCCAATACCCCTTCGCAGCTGCTGGGTGATAGTCTTTCCACACCTCTAGATCAGTGTTGAAGTTGAGAAGAGGGCGTAAAGGTAATCACTTTTTTGACAGGGTGCTAATAAGCACTGGACTGGAGCAAAATATGTCATCCTAGACACTATGAAAAACATGATAAATAAACTATGGAGGGTGGAAGCAATAGGCAGAGATGAAGTGAGTTATTACTCAGTGGTGAGAGGAAAAAGGAGACGAGAGGAATTAGTGGAGAAGGGACAATGAGATAAGTACACTTAAACTGCAAGTGTCTAGCCTGAAAGATACGGCGTTCAGTGGCTGAAGACAGACAATAATAGATCAGCCAATCGAACGTAGTACGCTAGCATAGCACAGCGAGAAATGGGAACAGACACAATTTTCATCACGGTTCAGAAAACACCACTCAGACCAGTCATTCCCTACTGCAGTGTAATGAAGGCAGCAGATGGCAAAGTGCTAACTGCACCAGAAGGTTTTAAGAAATACTGGGGAGAAAGAAAAATAAGTTTTAAGCATTTGGGGACAATTCAAGATTGAGGCTAATGACTTACTGCTGTGAGTAGAGAGGCCTTCAACTCTTGTGGTGCAGAAATTAAAACTACAATGGGAAGAGAAAAAAAATGGAAGATTTTAATCTACAAGAGGCCCTTGACAGAGATAGTACTGCAGCTAAGTTCATAAAAGAGACTGACAACTGTGCAATTAGTATGTTTTCAGAAAACTCATTCATCCAAATGCAAAGCAGAGGAGAGGCCCTGAAGTCTGTAGCAGATCAGCCCATAAAAAAAAGAAACGCTAGGGCACAGTGTGAGCCCTGTGAAAGAGCCACATTTGTCTCACCAGCTATTTTGATTCTGCTGTTACTGTGTGCCACCCTGGACCTTAAGCTAGATGAAGTCAGGGTGGGCTATTCGTGGCAACACTACAGGAGAGTAAGAAGAAATCAGGATTGGGGGAACACTTATCTGTCCCATGCCCACCAGCAGAATATTCCTGATGAAATGGCCAAGAAATTTATCACCCTCCCTCTCTGTTCATCACAGTTTTTCAGAAACATTTCACATTTCCTGAGGTAAAGTGCATAAATGTTAAACTGCTGGTATTTCTGGGCTGTATTTACTTTCCTCCTTTCTTCATCCAGTTTTAGTGAGCCACCACCATTAAACTTTTCAGCCTGAATTTCTTCCTCATGTCTTTTAGCAACTTGGGAATGCAGCTACAAACTACCTGGGGAACAGTAAAAGGTCTTCTGTCTATGCAGATACTCAGATCAGACAGGTATACCCCCTGACCACTCAGCATTGCATCTCAGCCTGTGGAATTTCCTTTCATTACTTCTTCATCTGTTGTTTCTTTCAATCTGTGTCAATATGTTCACATATGCATACATGCTAAAGAGTCCTAATTTTATATCAATTAGCTTAATAAAAAGAAAACAAGCAACAGTTTACTTATGGAAGTTTGAGAATATAAAAAGAATCAGCATATATCATCAGCTAAAGCGTTAGCTAACTTCAATCTTGTGATAACACAACGTAATGAAAATGGAGAATGTTTCTTGAAAGCATTAAGAGTTGGGGGATTGCTTCATGGATATTTGTTATTTACAAATAGTTCTGCCCATCTGATCTCTCTGTTTTTTCTGCACTCACAACAAAACCAAAACCAAAAAAAGATCAAAAATGACAAGGATATTTTGTCAGCAGTCCCCACAGCTTCATGACAGCAACGACTAGAAATGAAAATACTTATTTAGAATACAAAAATTTAAAAGGAACTGAGCAAACTGACTTACTATGAAAAAGGGAAAATGGGATGGAGGAAAAATTGGGATGACTGCTTCATAAATTCTTCCTTTAGAAAGAAGATATGTCAGACTTAAATGCATAACAACGCAAGGCTGTTTAAAACAATAATGTAACATACTTAAAAAGTAAAATTTAATTGAAATATATTGTTGGATACAACAGGTGAATGTTCTAAATGTAATAGATTTTTAACTGTGTTAAAAATTATCCTAAGTCAACTAATCTTAGCTTTACAAGCAAATGACTTCTTTTTTTTTTTTTTTGTGGCTGGATTCCTTCCACAGCAGATCTTTTTATATGAGAGGTATTCCCCCTTTTTTACTGTCTATTCTCTTACTTTGCTTCTGCAATGATTTAGGTCACTGACAAAAAATGTCTTGTTAATTTCCTTAAATTTCATGATTTGCTAAATCTCACACTAAAGTAAGAGGAGTTATTCAATTGGACCATGTCAATAATGTAACTGTTCCATGCAGCTTTTCTTAGCACAGGTTTTTATATGCTACTTTACATGGCTTGGGTAATCCAGGTGCTTCTGAATCTTCAAATTCCTTGTGTTGAAGATCTTGAAATCCTGACATTTGAATAGAAACTCATTTTGATATTGAAAGCTTAACTAAAAGCTGCAGAAAAGAAAGATCAGGACCTGTTATGAATTTCCTTTGGTCCATTTTTTGATCTACAAAATATTTTGAACAATAAAAGACTTTGTCATAAATGAAAACATAAAAAATAAAGTTGCCTTTAATTACATCACTGGTTTTGGAGATCACTGAAGTCTGCAATTCATCATACTGTTCATTTACAGGAGTGAAGCAGAAGTAAAGATAATATTTAAAAGCGTGATCTTATTTAATTGTTAAATTTCAATGGCTTGTCAGTTTAATAATAGTTTGTGATAAGTAATTTTAATACTTATGCTTTGTAAAATTATAAAGAATGAATGGTTATCATGACAGTCATTCCACGTAGTTTCTACACAGCTGACTCTGAGGATGCTTCCTTTAGTTAACTGGTATTTATCATAAAAGATTCTTCAAGCTAAGGAGTGAATCTGCGTTAGATGGTTGTTAATATTCCTTTGCTGAATGTTAGAGCCACCTTTCTGACTAAAAGAAGATTTAGTAATTACTCCACACTGAAGGAAATATTTAGATATTATTTAGATATGTACTGTGCCCCAAAAACAGATGTGCTAATCTCTGCTTATCTTGGAGAATTGTGAGAACTGACATTGTACCTAGCACTGAAGTCACTGACTGCTTGCAAATACATGCACATTAAATATTAGAAAAGAGCATGGCAAGTCTTGTAATGATTTAATTCTGTAAGTTTATTTTTATTAAATTAGTGGACAGAGTAGATCAGCAACGATTTTGGAATCTCTAAGCATGGTTGAAACAGCTGATGCCAGGCTGTCTGTACTACTTCTAAATGCAGGATTCTTATTCGGTAATTTAAGGACAACTCTGAATCCGTGTTTATAATGGGATGAATTAGCAAGTATTAGAAGAAAAATGTTCTGAGGGGGAGAAAAGGGTCAGTTTGTCATTGTTAGAGTGTTAGCCAGCTACTATAGACACTGGTCTTAATCAATGTGTTCAAAGGCTTGTTATATTTCAATACAATCCTCTTAGAGAAAATCTTCTTAAACAAATATAGATACATGGTTTATAATATTGTTTAATTCATCAAGTACTTTATTTCTAGAAAACATTTCATAAAGACCAACAGCAGTAACTAAAATCAACAATGTAATTTATGGTAAGATATGAATGAGTAAAAAGATTTCATGACTAGAACATGAAGATTAATTTATTTTTTTTTCTTTTTGGTATTTTAAAATATCAGAATGCTTATTTTGTTTCTTGGGGTTTTTTTTAGCTTTCTGTGCCAGAAAATAATTATGTCACGCAGGTCTTGCTTCCAGTATTATCCCATAATAAAGGGAAAGTATAATCTCCTTAAATGTGAATTTTCCAGTTTGATATCCACAACGCATGTAGAAGTCAAGATAGGCATTGCTGTTTGTAACTTCTGTTGACTTATTCAGTCAGAAGGTTTGTAACAGGCAGTAAGTATAACTGGTTTCACTGTAAATACTGTGATCAAGAAAAACTTTAACTCAGGGTTTCATTTCTCAAATAGCTAGAAAAAGAAATACAACATAAACCTTTAAAGAGTCCTATTCTTTCTGAAATGTCCCTGAAGCTGCAGCAACAGCAAATAGAATAATTTTTTATACTGTCTTGCACCAGAAGCAGTATCAGTTGACATGCTTTCTGCATGCCTGTGATTGGTCCCGGGCCAATACATACAGGTTATTTCCTAAGCCTCTGGGAAAAGTACTAGTGAACAATTAAACATACAGTTGTGAGATCATGAGATAATTCTTGTCAGTTTCACTCAGTGGTTTCTTGCACTTGTTTTTGTGGGGAAGGGCAGCTGCTGAAGTAATTTGTACATTAGAAGACTGCGTTTTTTATTTTAACATTGATGCATCAGCTTCGAACCTTGGGAGACATCTGGGACAAGGCTAGCTAAACATACTCCAAGAGAGGTACTCATGATGGTGATCCTGTTGCCAGGCAAAAAAACTACCTGAGAAAATCTCTTGATTTTCCTGTTCCAGTATTAGTTGCCAGCTAGATTGTTTACAATGGAGACACTCAATGGCATCTGCTCCCCAGACTTTCTACCATGAGGAAAGTGAAGCAAGCTTTAGCACAGGTGCCTCTCATAAAGGAGGTGAGTGCCTGCAGATGATACAGAGGTACAAGGCCTCATTAGAGTGCAAGTCCTCCAGCAGGATGTTCTCATGATTTCCCCCTGAACATCTGGATTTGTGCTCCAACAGCTGATTATTCCTACTAGCACTGAGAGTTTTTGCACTGTATTTTATAGGTAGTTGTAATACACGACAAATACAAACATAACAATACTTACTTCCAGAGTATGAAAACTGGCATAAAAACTTCAGATGAGAAATCCCTGAACTTAATTGAGAAATTACCTTGTTCTGTTTTCTGATTATCACTCAAACATACTGGAGGCCTTCTTCCAGATAATATTAGGGCTTTTACCATAGATCGTCTTCCTTTGTAGTAGGAAGAGATTAGAAAATATTTATAACAATAACAGTATTTTATCTAAGTTAAAAAATATCCCGAAGTTTCTAAAAGTGTTTTTGAGTGGAATCAGTGAAAGAGCATTTATATTACCCTGTGATAACTTCTAGCCCTATTTGCAGTTCAAAGCCTACAGGCTTAAAATCCAAAAGCTAAAATAAGATGGAATTACATACTTT
The DNA here is from genome assembly GCA_009867235.2 of Psittacus erithacus. Classification (NCBI taxonomy): domain Eukaryota; kingdom Metazoa; phylum Chordata; class Aves; order Psittaciformes; family Psittacidae; genus Psittacus; species Psittacus erithacus. The sequence continues at coordinate 39,792 of WYDI02007234.1, forward strand.
TTTCTCTTATTTAACTCTCTAACTCTTGAAGCATGATTTTGCCTATGAAGCAAACAACATATGCAAGATTCCTAAGAAATATCATTACTTTCATATAGTACATATAGTATAATATATACTATAGTATAATATATAGTATATTGGTTTCAGCCATACATATTCTAGGGCTACTGTATATGGGTATGTCTAAATGCTTTTAAAAGTCACAGTACCATTATTTATCCTTCTCTAAAGGTCCTGACATTTGTTACTGGTTGAAAATACGTAAGCTAAAATCATATGGAAAGGACATTATTAAATGAAATTAATATTTATTAAAATCCTATTCAATTTCTCTCAAAACTTTGCTTCACGATCATATTTTATATAAAATTTTCTCCTAAGTAAAGGGAAAATATTAATTATATGTGCTTAAAACAATTCCTCCATGTATTTTGAAAAACTAGACTATTTTTGCAAATAAAGGCTATTGCTATAGGTCATACTTCTTGTTTCTCAGAAGATGATTAAAATGAAGAAAAAAGATAGAAATAATATTCTAAAGAAAAAATCTAAACCCTAATCCTGCAAACACTTTGATACTTAGAACTGAGCTACAGTTCATTTGGTTCATACACGCTGTCAAATTTAAAATGGCCAATATTTAAATACATAGTTAAAACACAACCTTACATGTGTGTGAAGTAACTGCCTGTTTCCAAAACAGTTATTATTATTAATTGTGTGCATGCAATATAATATGCAATAATGATGAAGAAACTTTCTATGCTATGCAAAAATGCAGCACAAAACTCAAGGTTGAAATGCTATTGTTCAACTTACTTTGACTTTGAAAGAGTGTGTAGGCTCCACCTCTCTCTGATTTGTTCAGTGAGCCTTTCTTTGGCACAGTACCATGGTACAAAAGCAATCTGTATCATGCTTTCTTCCCTCTGAAAGAACTTTCCCTTAAGCAATGAACAATTCCTTATTGTTTATGAGTATGATATGATACTCGATGAGTCTAATTCTATTCAAATGAGCATTATTCCAAACCAGGTGGAGCAGAGTCACAGTTTAAGATACTATGAGTCTGAATTCATCCTCAGAAATAATAATTATAGAATTATTCACCCTTTTAATTTGACAAAGTCTCTATTTGTCAATAATTTACATATAATTTACTTTGCAACTTAGATTCATTATGTTTTTAATACACAAACTGGTCCAGTGATGACAGCAACTATTTATCTTTATTAAAATTAAGGAAAAAATTGTTAACCTCACCGTATATATCAACTTGAAAACTAGTGTAAAGTTAGTATTTCAAGCAAATGTATAATGGGAGAAATAAAGTTTAACTGGTTTTTATATTTGTTAATAGATTTCATATTAATTTCTATTTCTGCTGTTACTTTGAAAGTAGTTAACCAGTTAAAGGTTTACATCAAAGCCAGAATTATTTGAAAAACTGCACATAAAACCTCAAATATTTTGACCAGTTTTAGTGTTTGATTTTAATTTGAAATTGTAGCGTAATATTCTATTGAAGAATATTGTTGACAAGTCAACATGATGTGAGAAGAATTAGTTTCAGACTATTATAAATAATAATTATTTGTACTTCATAGTGCCAAAAATGGTTGACTGAATTAATGACAAAGTCAACTCTAATCCTCCATACTCCTACAGTTTAGCTGCCAGAGGGAAAAGGTTTTAAATATACCAGGTCTCCAGTCAATAGCCTGTAAAACATAGTCGCTGCTCTGCTGCAGCAGTTCTGGAAAACATTCAGCTAAAAATTACTCTAAATTTTATTTTTGAGCTTCTTTCAACCTTTGATATTCTATATGAAAACTTATAGTAATAATTATCAAAATATGAGTATACATAATGTTAATTCTGTTAAATGTCAGTTCTTTATACAACCAAAATTACTATAAATGCTGTCTTCAGAAATGATTGCAATCTGTAGTCAAGAATATATATGTTTTATAAGTACTTCTGTTTTGAAATACAACAGATGAACTTTTAGAGACCTGAACACATGCTTCTCATTGTCTTTGTAATTCAGCCACCTAGTGTTCTAATTATATGGAATTACTTCAAGTTCAGTAACATCACACAATATTTAATTTGAAGTATACCTATCCAGGTATGCTTAATTTATTCAGCTAGCCTATCATGGGGCTTTCTGCTATAAGTAATTTAGGATGCATACTTACATGCAAGAAAGTATGTTTACTTCAGGAGGACAACTCTTTTTTACAGTTGCACTTCTACAGCATGAACTACATGACCGAACCATAATGTTGCAGTTTTGATTGTTATTCTTGATTAAAAGCAGTTCACTGAATATAAAGTTTGTACCCGCATTTTCAACATCAGTAGGTTCTGAATAAGCACTACATTGAGGTCACTGTTTCCATCAGCTCAGATAAGTCTGCAGGATCAGTTATCACTTCCATAATGATATATGCATACCTGAGCAAAGTTGCCACTGAAACTTACATAAATAACAAGCAATTCACATGATTGCCTGGGACCTGAGTAAGTCTGTCGACTTCAGGGTTTCCCATATTCCTACATTTTTCAAAACCATCAGACAATCCCTCATCCTATTCAACTGGCAATTTCAGAGAAAAGTCAAAAGACCTGCTCAGCTGGTTTATGGTGATAATATTTTCTCAGGAAATATCCATTTAAAATATGTGTGTCTCAGTTGCTTCTTTCTTGGCATTTCTGGCAAGAGAATTTGTTCAGAGATTTATATGGCTCTTAATAGATTGCATGTTTTCTTTATGGAAATTTTAGAGGGGCTTTCAGTTGGCTGGCCACATTTGACAAACTTACTAGCACAACTAATCCGTTATTCCTTAGTGCATATGAAAGTTTAGTGAGGTACAAAAGTTCTTTGGTTGTGAAAGTATTTTCCACTCTCTCTCTCTTTTTTTTTTCATTAAATGATTACAAAATTGCTCCCAGTAACCGTGTAATTTTGGTATCACATATGTTTAACAATCCTGTTTCAGCTGGTGCAATTTTATTTTTCCCTTGTGTTTATGGATTAGTACAATAAATATTTTCTTGCCTTCAATCACTTTCCTAAAGACTTATTAAAGAGGACAAAAATATATCCCTTGTCTGTGTTTGCTATATGATGTAGGAATTAACATTACAATTTACAGCAATTTGAATTTGTGGAAGTTTCTTAGGGAGATAATTCTGAATGTGAATTTGAGTTTTCAAGGCAGATAATAGATAGCATCCATTGAAATAAAGGGAAAACACATATCTGGAATGCTTTGAAAATCTCAGCAGTAATCATTTTTATTAGACCAACATTTGTAAGAACATGGTTGTCTTTCATTAATGGGTCGTAGTCAAGACAGTCCACATACAGGATATAAAAGCTGCTTTTCATCCTTAAGGTAGACTTCTTGAGGAACGTTGTTTTCAAATAGCATTTTCAAAAGGCATATTTCATTGTTGCTTCTGTATTTATATCTGTGGTATGAGAAGGTTCCTTATGTACCTGAGGCTCTGAATTGCATCAAAAGGGCTAGAAAGTGCCCTTGCAATCTGAACACTGTTTAATATTGCTTTGAAGCAGGAGCAATATCAGGTCTTGATGCAGAATTAAGACCGCTGCTATTTTCTTTTTAGTTTGCTTGCAAAAGAAAAATGGCAGCAATTTCATTTTTCTCTGAAGGCAAATATTGCCAGGTTCTTACAGTAATACAGCCATTCTGAGCAGTCTCAGAGGTCTGTGAAGGAAGGGATTTTGCTATTCAATTAACAGTTTAGATTTTTTTAAGCTTAATTACCTGCAGAATCAGAAAACCACAAAATTAGCAGAAGCTTGGAGACCAGCTAATGACTATGAGCTCACATAAAGAATGACCCCAATGCACAGACCCTTTTTTAAGTGCATTAAAGAAATAGTAAGAGTTCAGTCTCTCCTGCACCAGTGTAAAGAACTCACTGGGAACTGAAGGATTGCAACTGACCAGTGGGACATCACCCTCCAGTGACATCACAAGAAGATGAAATTCCCAGGTTCCATCAATATAGTAGCTCAATTAGCTAAGCATCCTAGTGATTTCAGCAGCCTTTTTTTAACAATGGCCTGTACCTGGTCACCCACAAGCAAATCCATGAACTAATGCAGCACATAGTTAAGTGTTAAACTGTACACAACATCTTTGTAACATTGCTTACACTCTGAAAATTCAGATAAGATACAATTATTTATTTATTTTGAAATTGCAACTTTAAAAATATCCTCAGTGCAACAGACACTGAGACACCCAAAGCCTCATTGCATATATTCCACGGACGGACGTGTTCTGCAAGTTAGAGTGAATTTCTGTCCCTCTGCGATTAACTTTCATTTTTTTGATTTTAAGCAATGTGAAAACTGAAATGCTATATGTTTGTAAATGAGTAATGACTGATCTTTTCTTCTTTTCTAATAAGGTCAAATTATAGCTTATGTGGCTTAAAGCAAATATTACAAGCCAAAGGTGAAGGAATTTTCAAGTCTTTTAGAATATATAGTAAGCACTGAAATACAGAGGAAAATATGACACATGAAAAAAGTGTTGCAGTGTAGGCAGCTAAGTAGAAGAATAACTTATTTTAAAACATTCTTTTCTAGCAAATTCCCTGAAATGGACAGGCAGTTCTATGATCACTGATGATATAGTCTTCTACACTGTCATCCCATACCAGCACCCATTCTGCTTTCCCCGTGAAACATTATAGCATAGAAGTTCCCAGTTTTCTTCATAATTAAGATGGTAGTCAGGATGTCACTGATACAACTTTGTTACCTGCTTCAGGTTAAAAGATGAGCCTTCTAGTGATCTGATTCTGAAATGTCAGAATCAATTTATTAGCCATAAAAATTAACTACAGCAGTTTGTCTGAATCTTTGCATACATATGTGCAGAAATTTAACAGAGCTACACAGTGGCAGAAGCCACGTACATAAGACAAGCGAAGCTTTTTTGTTCCCTACTCTTTCTCAAAGCATATAGAAAACCTTACAAAATGAACTGATACAGATCTGTTTGTGGAGGGGCTGGGACTGTCATGCTTGTATTATTTAACTGCAATAGTGATGGGTAATCCCACTAGAGACAATAGAAACAGATCCATTAAAGATGGATTGTGCTATTATATTACAATGTTGAGGAGAAATGACAGTTTGGTGGGAATTGGCATTTCCATCCATTTCCTCCTCAAGAGTCAAGTCTCCAATGGCCTAATTCTGTTCTGCATCTTCTTCAGTGCTGGTGGAGAAGGGAAGCTTAATAGGAATCATACAACTGGTAGTGATGGTTGTATAAAGCAAATTTTCATCATTGTAGCTGATCGGGAAGACACAGCCAGCTTAGTAATTTCCAAAATTCCTATTCTTTATACAGTAATTTTTTAAAGACAAACCCCAGAAAGAACCAGCTTCACATGAACTTCTAAATGTAAAAGACCCAATTATTTCTTTTGGCTATTATAGCAACTAACTCAAGCTACAGAAAAAATATTACCAATCTTAACTGACAGTATTTTTTATAGACTGTATTTTTCCCAGCAGTTTCAACAAAAAGAACCACTCATATCTCCAGTATCTCGCTGCCATTATACTGAAAAATTCAGAAGATATTCTTTCTCAAGATTGCCTTCAGAGAGTAGGCGTTGAACAAGAACTTGATTTTATATTCTGCCATGGGAAAAATACACCCAGTGAGAAACACATGCCTGCTTAAGTCCATCTCTATTCATTTACCACCCTCTAACATGACTTGTAGTTAAGTGATACCCTGACTAGATTTTCGTTTCATGAAGTAAGGCTGTCTTCTGAAAAGAACAATGCAGCAAGAATTATTGATACCGTTTAAGTGTATCTTGTGAAACTCACTTTAATTTTAAATTTAATGCTTTACAGTTTATTACTATAATTTGATCTCTTAATCAAGGCACTGGCACTACCAGATTAAAAAAAAAAATATCAAATTGTTTCCTTTTCATTTGTCCTGTCTTCTTTTATCTTTAATCAAACATGAACAATAGTACTAATTTTCTGAATATTCTTTTCCATTTCTTTATCTAAGGGTTTTAAGTCACATTGTTTAGGAAAGACAGACATTTCACTCTGAGGTTTGCTATGCAAATTGTTATGAGTACCATAGCTTGTCAAGAATTATCATTCCAAACATTCACTTGAAACAAAATCCTGTGATCTCACAAATGCAAGCTGATTGCGCCATCATCTACAAATCATCTAGACGCCTGATCCTGATTCTCCATCACTTTGTACCTAGAGTCATGATCCCCAGTGACATTGAAAACAAAGTACATATTAACATACAGCCATGGAAAACTGACCCAGAATTTCCATCATTCTCTCTTCTAATATATAAACAGAAATCAGAAAAAGTGGCCTTGCAGTTATATTCATCTGGAAGAGAGGAAATGGGGTCAAAAGGAAAATGGAGAGAGGTTTCCAACAGAAACCTTCTTCAGAATTTCTTTGCATGGACTGGTTTTGACACTGAGTACAAAGTTGTGAAGGTTTTGGTTAGGAATGAATGGCAACATACTTTCACAAACTCACTATGATCACCTCTGAAGAGTGTTTCATGAGTTGTTTCTCTGTTTTTGATGGAAACATAAGAGGGCCACTATCCATTATCATCACATATGAGAAAGCAAATTAAATTTCTTTGCATTAGAAGCAAAGGCAATACAGACCACAAAGATTAAATAATTGCATGTATATACAGTAACTATGGTACAAGTTTTGCAGGCACTTGTGCATGATTTGACTTTCTATTTCTATATACATAAACTTTAGTGCTACTATTTAGTAAATAGCATTATGCACTTTTTCAAGCCTCTGAATTTTCAGTTCAGGTATGGATAAGTTTTTGTGCGCACGTGTCCAAATAGAGCTTGATTTATTTGATGTGGTTCAGCATATGTAATTCATATAGTTCATTTTATTTGTGTTTATATTCATTTAGATATGTAATACCTAAATAAATATTAATGATAAGGTAGTAAACAATAGTGCAAATATTTATGTATATAGTTTTTCTTTCAGTGAGCAAATATTCTTTCAGTTGCTTTGCTTTTTAAAAAGAGGAACGAGAGATATTGCTCACAGAATTCCTCATTAGGCCCACCAAAAGCACAGAATTTACATACTAATTTAACTCTTGCTATGACTTTATGAATGGAAGCTCTACTCTGCCAGAAAGGTAAAAGAGACCAAAAAGAATTACTGCACAGTGCTGCACCTTGCCTGTGAAATGGTCACATTAGTGGCCTTATGGTGAGCCAATCTTACATGAAGCTCCGTCAGATACGTTTAGACCCACAGACCAAGATGATAATACACCAGTTTCTGTGTAGCAGCAGTTTCATTTTAACATGGCACCCCCATGGTTTTCTGGTAAGAAGTTAAATTTGCCCTAGCATTTAGGATCAGAAAATCATTGGCTCTGGTTCTCCAGCAAGTCTGTTGTTAACAAGAAGGAGAAATGCAATATTTCATACTAGCTAATAGACCATGTTTCATCATCCTTTAGGATCTTTTATTCAGTCCATTAAACATTTCCAGTTCTGTTCTGGTCCAGTGTAGTAACAAGAAGCCCTTTCTCTTATTGCTCGCTTACTTTTGTGGACTGTTCTGTACCAAGAAAGCATTCAACACTGTAACTACTGAACACTCTGAAAAATGAGGTATTGGGAAAATATTGCCACTGCTTACAGAATTATACTTAAGGAATTGAGGTAAACCTGTTCAGGAGAATACCTGCAGTCAAGTCGTAATTGTGCCTTCTTACAAGGTCCAATTTTAACAATCTTTGTTCTAATTATAACTAACTGTGTTTACATATATAGTATAGGCTTGTATAGTGTAGTATGAAGATACTAAACCTGGAGTGTGTGTGTAGATTTGTGTATTTTTATATATGAATGAATGTAGATACATTTATATTTGAAAAGCAATAAACTTTTTATCTAAATCTGTTGATCTGCATTCTGTTAACTTTATCAGTTGCAAAGCATAACTTTTATCTTTTACTTACCAAGCAAGAATTATGGGCTTTACTTTTAAACAGGAAAGACAAAATTAATAGAGAATAGTGTAGCAGAATTCATAACAAAATTTGAGCAAAGATGGGTGCCAAACTGTGCTGGAGACCACAAACTGTGCTGGAATTTAGACCACCATATGCATGCTCGGGTATTACAAGATCTTATTGGCACAGTGTATTAGCAGAGGCTAAGATGATTTTATTTTATTTTCTTGGCTGTGGACTTACTCTCTTTAACTTTATGCTGCTAGGAAGTACATTACCTTAATAATTCATACTTAAAAAAAGCTTTCTCAAGTAGTTTAGGACAAGCATGCCTGTCTTTATTTTACAGCTTCTTCAAAAAAAAAAAACTTTTGTGGTGAGTATACTACTACAGCAAATCAGGAAAAGTAAATCTGATCATAAGAGTTTTTAAATTTGAGACTTCTAGGGCAGAATAGGCCTGAATCTCATACCAGTGACACATCCCTATTGTGACTTTTAATCATAATTAGATGTAGATTGAAAATGCAGAGTCAATCCTTTTGATAACAATTTAAATTATAGTAGCATGGTTTTTCCTTGGCATGCATGTAAGAAACCACATTTTTAGTACCACTTGGAGCAGAAACTTGGGATTCTTTCTTCCTGATACAAGATGCCTTTGCATTTGGCCGTGTGCCTCTCTAATGGCTTCATATTTCTGGCTGAGCAACAGGAAGTGGCTTGTCTTATATGGCTGTGTCATGGGTTCAGCAGTAGCAGTCATTTTTTCTCCTTCTTAGTGGCTGGTGCAGCACTGTGTTTCTAACTT